>JACEFZ010014754.1:0-62500 GCA_014155875.1 Cepaea nemoralis | reverse complement strand
GAGAGAGAGAGAGAGAGCAATTAACGGTGAAGAAAATGATGCCCCATCTGTTCCCGCGAATCAACGTTCGCAGTGTGTCCATTCCGACCCGTGTTACAAATGAGGTGGTCTGTTTGCGTTCTTCAATTGTCACCTTATATTTGTCTTGAAAGTTCACTCCTTTGGGGTAAGACTCCGCTCTCTGGAAAGACAGCAAGCTAGAAGTAAAGAAACAACGAATGCCGTTGAGAAAATGAAGAACTAAAGTACATCAGAAGAAAAATAAACATAATTGATGCTAATCAGTGAATGAAACATTTCCGTGAGGGACACATAGGAGAAAATATCACTCTAGAAGTGTAAAGAAGATGGAGAACAGACTGGAGACAGGACATTATCATTCTAGAAATGTAAATATACAGCCATGTTAATTTATAGGATAGAAAATTGGCGGATAAAGACATAAGTAAACATAAATCATACTGAAGAAATAAAGCACATGCGAAAGACAAATTTAGTACTCTGTGTAGAAGGGATTCATTATTAGTAGCATTAAATGAAAGAATCAACATGTAACAATAAGAAAAGAAAGACAAACAGGAAAAAGTCATCATTAAATAAAGAACGAAGGAAAACGAAGTAGAAACTGCAATTAGGATCCTAAAGGAAATAAAGAACAAAAAGTTATGGGAAAAAAAGGAATGGAGGAAAGAAAGAAATATAATCATTTAAATAAAGAAATAGAAGGAAATGACAACACACGCAGAAAGAGAAGAATGGAAAGAACAATTAACCTTCTAAAAAGCTGAGAACGAAAGACAAGCATAGAGAAAGAACAATTAGCGTGGTAGCGAGGTAAAGTAGCAGCCGAACACAGTCAGTATTTGACAAGCGGAATAAATCACAAACTTCAATATGGCGACAGCGCGAGGATAAAGGCAAGAGTAATCGATAAAACCTGTGATTGTATCGAGGGAATAGCAGGAAAGTATTTTTGTGTGATGTTTCTACTGCAGTGGTTTAATTAGATTTGGAGAACTTTAAACGTCAGTTGGTCAGATAACATTGGTTGCTGACTTTATGGAACATCAAAGAATTACATGGTTCTGGCATTTCGCTAGAATTGAACAAGATCAGCTAGGGACTAGAGCGCTCTACGTGAGAACATTGAGAAAGAAAATAAAAGGACCACCCAAGAAGAGTTAGTTAGATGGAGTACAGTAGATATGATAGTAATCAGATATGACATTAGCACAAGCAACATGCGAAAAACAGAAAATTACATTTAACTTCTCTGTGCAACGCTTCACGATCAAAGCAGTAGGACGAAATAAGAAGAATACGACCGGATTACGTTTTGTTTACACCGAAAAGTATTCTTGTACACAGTTCATCATTCAACTATCCCAGTCCTGCGAAACATTAAATATAGGGAACTAGACAGTCCTACGAGACACCAGGCATGAGCGAAGAAGTAAAATTTACATGGAATGCAACCAACTACTATATCAAAAGACAAATAAACGTGACGAGAAGGAAGGACTGTAAAATGAAGACAGGGCAACATATGATGAATACCAAAAACTATTGAGATTCTGCGGAGAAACAATGATATACAAACTCACACTACACTTCTGCGGCGAGGATCTCCCGACATCATTAGCGGTGGTCTAAAAAATGTGTAGTATATATTTCTTGTTTGATAGATCTGTTTTTTTTCCCCCTTTCCGTTCGATGGATTTGTAATACTCTTCTGTAAGATATGGAGATATGTGCTTTTCAGCTGAATTGCCAAATATGCAAGTTTCGGACGCGTACTTTGCCACAGGCAATATGCTTGCTCCAGTAGTCTGACTTGTGGTGTTCTGTCTGCACACATTCATCGAAGTTTTAATTGTTTTAGTGCTTATAGAGCAATGTTTGTTCTTCTTTTAATTGCTGTCCTGATGTGTCCATCGTACGTCAGCAGAGAATCTAGAGGAGACACAAGACTGGGAAACCATCTACAGTAATATGTGCAAGAATGTATTTATTTCCATCGCGACGTTTCCATCGTGCGTCAACGAAGAACCTAGATGAGACACATGACCAGGAAACAAACTACAGTAATATTGGAAGAATGTACTTATTTCATGTTGCATCATATTATCATACGGATGTGAACCATGGACCATTTCGCAATCGTTGAATTCTCTGCAATTTATCTTTATCTAAAAGGTGAGGTAAAGAGTTTTAAAGCGCTATACTTAGCCAATCCTGATATACGGAAGAGAATCATGGACAATTAGCAGACAAGTGAAGAATTATGTGGAGGCTGCGGAGAAGTGGTTTTATAGAAGAATGATGAGAGCACAATGGATGAATATAGATTGAAATGAATATGTCTTTTAAGAAGCGAAGTCACGTGGTTACTCGCATCAGAAGAGGACATTCCACATTCTTTGAGCATGTCATGAAAGAATAATGCTGGAATATGTCTGTACCACGGGCACCTTGGAGAGGAGGCATGGCGGGATAGGGCTATACAAGAGACTGAAAGCTGTGGGCAGACATGATTACCAACGCCATTCAGTATGGACTATAAGAATAAAAAGAAAGAAGAATACCAAGGCGTTTGAACTGAAATGTTACACAAATTCTGTGAATATCGTTGGTCAAGAAGAAGCAAAATGTTAACATTTTAACAAATGTGAACGTTGAAGAAAACTGGCTGAATAACCGCATCAATTCTCGGAAACTGAAATACTTTAGCCATTTTAAACGCCGCAGTGATTTAGTATGAGAAATCAAAACTGTAATGGGAGGCATATTTCTTTAGAAAAAGAGGCATGCGTCGACCAGCAGTAAGGTTGCCAAAGGACATGACATCATAACCTAGGACATGAACATACATGAAGCAGAGCAACTCGCAAGAGACCTAGAGTCTCTCCAGAGAACAGTTGTAGCAAGTGACGTTCTGTCAAGGACTTCCTATATCATGATAATTATGACGGGGAAATGCCATGTATGTAAAGAGACAACTCAGTAGTAATGACAGAAAAAATATTCTCTCGAATGTAGCTGTGACCAGTGATCAGCGTTTAGCGTGTGGAGTGTAATTGTGGGAAATATGTAATCGACCTGCGGTAATTAACGTGAAGTGTTAATCTGTATTCGAATATTGATCATTTTTGGAAGCAGAGTGGAGGGATGTAGAGCTGTGTACTTACCCACGGATATTCATTGAATATGCAAATACATGTAATAACAAATATATGTATAGGGATTTATATCTCTCAGTGTACGTAGACAGGCAAAAGCCGGAACGACGACAGAACCAGTAATCGGCCACTAAATACTAACGGTGACTATACCTGTTCTCTGGCTGACTCTTTCAGCATGGGTAAAAGCGTATCGCTACAGAATACACGGACCGAGGTCTGTGAAAATGCATGAACTCCTACGATAAGGAGCGCGATGATGAAATAAATGATACACAGTAAAACTAATTAATGACCCCTAATTGTTCTTTGTTCTAACATATTAGGCAACTAGTCCACTTGATATTTCATTTAAAATGTCCGTATTTTGAAGGTCCATCAGTGTTGATGCTATCATGGTTGACGATTGACAAAAGGAGTCCCCCAACTGAAACTCCAGAAGATGGACAACAAAGCGAGTGTAGTCCAGCGTCGTCCAGGAGACGATATACCAGCCAGAATAAGTGGGCAATTCTGCACTATGGCAGAGCTGGGCACTCACCTGTCCCGAAAGCTGGAATAAATGGACAGCATTGAAGCTAGGCGTTGCCGTGTACTGATTTGTCCTGATAGCTGAAATAAGTATATAACTGCACATGGGCAGAGCCGGGCATGGAATTGCCCTTACAGATAGAATAAATGGACAGTCCGGAGGCTGGGCAGAGCCGGACACTTAATTGTCCCGTCAATGATAATTTCCTATTCTTGGCGGAAGTCCCAGTCCACCAATGTGATTAGAGAAGATAGTGAACTCCTCTTATCTCGGGTAGATGAGTTAGTGAACTCTTCTTATCTCGGGTAGATGTTCCTTTATCCCTTCCTCTCTAGGATAATAATTCCTTTATCTCTCCCTATGGCGGATAGTTATTCCTTTATCTCTTCCTGTCTCGTATAGTTATTCTTTCATATCTCTTTATGTATCTGACTGTTATTTCTTTCCCTGGGGTAGTTAGTCTATGTGGTTTAGAAGAACAGTAATGGAAGAAATGGTTCCTGAATGAAGAAACAAGAGTCGACCAGCATGAGGCGGTCATAGGACGTTGAAGACACCTTGGACATGGATACACAAAGAAGAGGAGCTGGCAAGAGACCAAGACACTTTTCTGCGGGCTTGATGGGATGGATGTGCTATAACGGATCTGTTACATAATGATGATAAAAATGATACTGATGGTGATGCGGAAGGTGATGGTGATGATGATGTTGATGATGATGATGGTGGTGGTGGCGGTGGTGGTGGTGGTGGTGGTGATGATGATGATGAGAAATGCAGTGTAATCAAAGAGATAGCTCAATGGTAATGATTGAAATATGTTCTCTCGGGGATCTCTGTATGGTGCAATGTAAACACAATATTAACTTGGTAGAGAGATAGGAACACAATTTAAACTGCGTAGAGAGATAGGAAACAAATGTAAACTGGGTAGAGAAATAGAAACACAGTGTAAACTGAGTAGAGAGACAGGAACACAATGTAAACTGGATAGAGAGAGACAGAGAGAGAGAGAGCAAGGGAGAGAGAGAGATGAACACTATGTAAACTGGACAGAGAGAGGAACACATTATAAATTGAGTTGAAAGACAGGGATAGATGGATAGCAAGACAAACAACAAGATCGGGGCACAAATTCATCTTGATGAAGAACAGGAACATAATGCATACCGCGTAGTGAGATGGGAACTCAATCAAAACTTGAAATGGAAGTAGGAACACAATTTAAAACAATATAGTAACAGATACAAACAAGTCTAAATATTTATAGAGATTACAACACTGCGTAAACTAGATAGTCATATAGAAAAACAATGTAAACTGAATCGATACGAGTGAACACAATTTAAACCTGGTATTGAGACAGGACTACAATATCAGTTGAGTAAAGAGATTGGTTGTTCACAGGACACGTTGGATTGAGAGACAATAATGGAAACAAACAAGAAATCGGGCTAGCAAATTACTGACTCCAGGATTGACTGGAAACCTGATGTCAAACACAGCATCTCCAGAAAGCGGGAATGCAAATTAGAGAGGGCTTTAGACAGGATCTGGCTCAGCCAGTCTTGTAGGCTGACAGCGGGACTAAATTTTAGAAATAGAACAGAGAAGTGAGCGGCGTGTGGCTGAGTGGATAGGGTGTCAGCCTGTCGCTTCTGGTGACACAGGTTCTCAGGTCAATGTACGACGTCTCGTTTGATGCCAGTTGTGGTAGAAAATCCCGCTTTGTCTGTAGTACTGGTTGCTGTTGTCGTCGTCGTCGTCGTCGTCGTCGTCTTAGTATCTACACAAATCCTGTCTATACATGCACCAACATACACATACGGAAACATGTCTAGCAATGTCTATTATCCAGGTTCACCGGTTTTTACTCTTCTACTCTATCTCTCTTACTCGGCCGAGTCGGAAGAACCTTTCCATTAGTCGAACAGATATATACATGTGTGTGTGTGTGTGTGTGTGTGTGTGTGTGTGTGTGTGTGTGTGTGTGTGTGTGTGTGTGTGTGTGTGTGAATTTCTATTGATATCACCCCTTCACAGATCAAAAAACGGATAGCAGAACGCTGCTCATCTTTGGTGCATGTCAAAAGTGCGGCGGCCATCTTTAAACTGTCCGTGTGATGTCACCGTGTTTGTCTGCGCCGTGATGTCACGTGCTGAACCCTCTTGACATTTTTGACATCCTCAATAACAATATTGACAGGTTACAGGACAATAGCATGATCATTGTAATGTATATCACACTTTTAAGGTTTTCATTTAAATCCCCCTAGTGTGTGTGCGTGTGTGTGCGTGTGTGTGTGTGTGTGTGTGTGTGTGTGTGTGTGCTTGTGTGTGTGTGTGTGTGTGTGTGTGTGTATATAAGTCAGGTACTCGGGCAAACTGATGAATGAAAGAGGGGTAATGCGAGAGAGAGAGAGAGAGAGAGAGAGAGAGAGAGAGAGAGAGAGAGAGAGAGAGAGAGAGAGAGAGAGAGAGATATTATAGGATAGTGATTGTGTAGATCAGTGGTTCTCAACCTTTGGGGAATCCCCCTCCCCCCCCCAGGGGGGAATGTTAAGGTTTCCGGGGGGAAGGGGGGGGGGGAATTAAGATTATTTCAAGATCGCGTTAATACAAGAACCGATTACTTGATATTGTTTTTCCCTTCATACTTTACGGTTCTGTACGTCTCACCCTTCTAAAATTCATTTTATAAAGTAAGTAGACCCACAAATCACGCTTCATGTGGACGTCTAGACTTGTTTTAGTATGTGCTATTAAATTTAGCTTCCATTATTACGTATACTGTGTTTTTTTTTTTTAAAAAAAGGGTGGGGGGGGGGGGGGGGTTAGGTAGGAAATACGAAAGGGGGGAATGACGTTCTGAAAATATGGTGAGGCGGACACAGGCCAAATTTTTAGATAGGAAATACTAAAGCGGGGGGGGGGGGGGGGGGGGGGGGGGGGGGGGGGGTGGGGGGAGGGGGGTGACGTTATGAAAATATGGTGAAGGGGGGCAGGGCCAAAAAGGGTTGAGAACCACTGGTGTAGATTATACAAAAAGAAATCAGAGTAGGTAAGCTTTTGGTAAGAGGATTACCTGACGTGGCTGGATGACATCAGAATACAGAAATGATAAGAAAAATCACGTTGGAAGGAATAATGACAATATATGAGACAGTGAATAAATAATGAGTATTATGCTTGAGTTCTGGGTCGAGAGGATGATGCTGGAAAAATAAATGAAAGAAGTGATTATGTAGGCTGTTCCATATTGATAAAAGCATTAGGTTGCCCACGCCGGCATAGGGCCAGTTTGTCGCGTTGAGCAAAGGAGATAATGGCAGATAGGTCAAAGATGATTCCTTTCTTCAGGTGCCCATAGAAAACACTGTATATTGCACCACCGCCAGACGCATACTGTTCTCGTGTACAACTACAGTAATCTTCCTTTTTCCTTTATCTCTCCTATCCTTAGCTGTCTAATACAGCTCTGTGTCCTCATATTATTCATTTCTGATTCTTCATCCCTTCTTCGTGTATGTTTGTTCTTCTGGAAATTTCCCTAGTTGAAAGAATGAGAATCTGCGATACGAACTCCTTGCAGCATTCTCTTCATCGCGCCGTATCTCTTCTTGAAAAGGTGTCTTTCCTCCTGGTGGGCTTGATTGTTCTTTATCTTTGGACTTGTATTAAGTGGATGGATTTTACAGCTAAAAATGTTTAAGGAATGGGAGCGCGATATCATAATATAAGCAATAATAAAGCGTCAAGTAAACTTTTATTTTTCAGAACGAAACAAAACTTACAGTAAGATAGAAAATACTATATTTGTGTACACTTCCACTTTAATTACTTTTGTGTGTACCTTCGCTTCCTTTGAACTCAATCGTATTCCATATACATGCTACTACTTCTAGTGCACTGGACTGATTATTGCGCATGGATACCTTTCCATGTTACCAGTGTCCCTCGCCATCAGGCGAACCCACTCCGACTACAGAGGTGCTTGTAATTTACGTCAAAGTAAGAGAAGACAACATTTGAGTCCTACTGATCCCGCTGTCTCGGCATTAGCACAACGGAAGTTTAAGAACGAGCGTCTTATCCGTTCGGCCATCATATTTGAAACACTTATTTTTTAGCCCCTGTTTGTGGAACAATTTCAGACGCGCCGGTAAATCCGGCAGCGGAACATTTCTGTGGTGCCACCGTCCCCCGCGATGCCCTAGGCACGTGTTTATTTTCCTTAATGGTTATTGCCGTCCTGATGGTACCGACCAACTCCCTTCCAACACAACGCCTTATGGGAATATCACGAACCTAAACTAATGACTGCTTCTATTGGAGTCATTAGCGTGGAAGTCTGAGTGCGAACGAGGAGGTTGAAGAAAGGGAGGAGTGGGATGGGGAAGAAGAAGAAGAAGAAGAGAAGAAGAAGAAGAAGAAGAAGAAGAAGAAGAAGAAGAAGAAGAAGAATTGGTTACAATGGCTCGGCTGACGGAGTCACAAGTATAAAATGTCGACTTTTGTTGTTAATCTTTAAAGTGGGTATTGGATATGTGATGCTAATCTCACACTGCTTATAGACCAAACGACATTCGATGGGTGATGTCATTATTAGTAGCAACATGAGTAGTAGTAGTAGTAGTAGTAGTAGTAGTAGTAGTAGTAGTAGTAGTAGTAGTAGTAGTAGTAGTAGTAGTACTTGTTTTTGTTGTTGTTGTTGTAGCAGCAGCAGCAGCAGCAACAGTAGTAGTAGTAGTAGTAGTAGTAGTAGTAGTAGTAGTAGTAGTAGTAGTAGTAGTAGTAGTAGTAGTAGTAGTATGTTGTTGTTGTTGTTGTTGTACTAGTAGCAGTGGTAGTGGTAGTGATAGTAGTTCTGTTTTTTTTTTCTTTTCTAATTCTCCTTACGATTCTTAAAAATAGTGTAAATTAGGATGTGTCCGTTTACATGGAAGATGCAACGTTGGGCCTAAACATTGTGTCATCGTTTTACATCAGGTCTGTTTCTCCTCATTGCAAGACCTGTGTGCTGCTGTCTTTGTCTGGGATCGCCATATGGTTACGGAGTGTGGCTAGGCTGGGTCTTATTCACCAACACAGGCACAAGCAGTCAAGCTATAATTGCCTGACTGCATTTACTATTCAGTGCACCAACGGATTAGTGTGCTGATTACTCAAACATGATTTAATGTAATAATTGGTCATTCAATGTACATCAAACAAGACTTTTCAGTACATGAACATTTGACAAAGGGGATAGTCAGTACACTAAACACTGCAATATCTAGACCACCCAGATTGTAGGAGCGTGCCTTATTCCAGTATCTGGCGGATTTGTTTGTTCCCTACAGTCTCTCTATGAACATCACGAGCTAGGAATTCCTATAACAAGCATACGAGACAGTTTGTTTCCGTGCAGTCATCATGGGAGGTTACCCGTACTATAAATAATCAATTATATTTCTTTGTCTTTGTCCATATCTTTCCTTTATAGATAGATATAAGAAGATGGATGGGTGGATGTGTTGGTGGGTGGGTGGGTGGATGGATGGGTAGGTGGGTGGATAGGTAGATAGGTATTAGGTAGATAGGAAGGTAGGTAGGTAGGTAGGTAGGTAGGTAGATATCGGTTCTATATTCTCTGAATCAACTCTGCTGATGATATTCCTCCTTGCCACCGTCCATCAAGCATCATTTCTCTTGGTCTGCCTTTTTTCTCACTGATCCTTCCAGATGCCACAATATTTTTCAATGCCTCTCTCTCATCACATGATCAAAGAATGCTGTCTGTCTATTTTTTATGGCTGTGTATGATGCTCTATAGCAGTGGTTCTCAACCGGTGGGGAATTCCCTTCCCCCCCCCCCACCCAGGGGATAATTTTAGGGTTTCGGGGGGGGGGGGGGGTGAAGATTATTTCAAGATCGCATTAATACAAGAACCAGTTACTTGATACTGTTTTTCTCTATAGATTTTACGGTTCTCTACTTCTCGCGCTAATGAAATTCGTTTTATAACGTAAGTAGGCCCGCAAATCTTAAGATTAATTTCTTAGATTAATTTTCTAAGATTAATTTAAGATTTATTTAAAGCTTAAGATTATTTCAAGATCGCATTAATACAAGAACCAGTTACTTGATATTGTTTTTCCCTCTAAATTTTACGGTTCTCTACTTCTCGCCCTAATGAAATTCGTTTTATAACGTAAGTAGACCCGCAAATCACGTTTTATGTAGATGTCTAGACTTGTTCTTGTATGTGTTATTAAATTTAGCTTCCATTTGTATGTATTTATGTATACTGTGTAAGGGTGGGGAGGGAGATTTATAAGGGAGGAAATTCGAAAAAAGGGGGGGGGGGGGAGGGAATGACGTTCTGAACATATGGTAAAGGGGGGCATGGGCCAAAGAAAGGTTGAGAACCACTGCTCTATAGCGTCATTAGCCTCTTCCGGCCAATTGTTGTTAGTAAACGTGATGTAGAAACTTTTTATCAATGGGATATTTAATAGAACAATAGGTAATCTATCTTGAAATCTTGGAAATATTAAGCCAATATACAGGTCTATCCGTCCGTGTATTATCGGGACTTTTAAAGGGTGGGGGGGGGGGGGGGGGAGATATGTAACACTGTAATCAGCCATACATGTCGTAAGAGGCAACTAAGGAGGATTGGAGTGATATTGCCTACCCCAACCCGTAGGACATTTCAGCTGCAAAATGCAACCAACCAGGTGAGGGAGCTTCAAAGGGAATAATGGGCAGCAGAATAAGAAAACTGCTACCCCGGTCTTTAAGAGTTACAGTAACAACATGGACAGCGAAGAAGTAGCCTACTACTTAGTGAAAGGGTTAAAATGGCGCATGTATTTTGCGGGAGTTAACTTTCAACCCCAGGTTGATCTTCTAGGCAAATTTACGTTCATAAGTCTGCAATCCTGTCTGAAGGGGAAGTCAAAGTTAAGTCCAACTTAATGCCGATATAGGGATTTAATAGGTCATCGAGATGAAGACTAGCCCGGCCAGGACAGAAGGTCAGAAGACACAGGAAATAATTTAGTGATCTAGGCTGAGGAGATAGGTAGCTCGCGAGGTTACAATCGAGCATGTTTATAGTCGGTCAAGTAGCTTTCCACGCTTCTTTCCTTCGAGATGGTTATCGTATTGGTGGGGTGAATGCCACAGTTGGTTTTTATCTTATATGTCGGGAGTGTCTGTAGCTATCTTATTTATGTCTTTCCATTTTCTGTATAAATGCGTCCCTGTATTGTCATATCTCTCTCTCTCTCTCTCTCTCTCTCTCTCTCCTCTCTCTCTCTCTCTCTCTCTCTCTCTCTCTCTCTCTCTCTCTCTCATCCCTTTCCCCATTTTTGTATAACATAGACGAACCATTTTGTTTGTAGTTCACGATTTTTAATAATTAGTGAGGGTTTAATAAATCTCTGTGCTTATCTCCATTTATTTGTATTACTAATTTTTAAAGGGGTGAAAACTGCAGCTTCCTTCTTTTATTTATATATTTGGTTTTGGTTTGCATATTGGAAATTGTACCATAGCTAGTGTGTGCAGGGGAGAGTTTTTTTTCTGCAGTTTATAATCGCTTATTGAAATAATAATTAGTAGCGATGATATGTAGGAGGTGCAACAAAAGAAGAAGAAGAAGAAGAAGAAGAAGAAGAAGAAGAAGAAGAAGAAGAAGAAGAAGAAGAAGAAGAAGAAGAAGAAGAATAGAGAATGATGTAGAGGCGAACAACAATAAACGGAAGAAGAGAAGCAGCAAAATAGATTATTATTATTATTATTATTATTATTATTATTATTATTATTATTATTATTATTATTATTAATATTGCGTCCTCCCTTTGGCTCAGTTTGCTGCTTCCATCTTCGAATAGAAGCACATTGTTTCCATAACTGGTGTCTGTTGCCAACTTTGTGATTCAGCCGAAAATTATAATAAGCATCAGGTGGAGACAAGCGGGCAAGACAGTTAAAACAAACTGTAATAAAATGGAGACTAAGAAGGTTAGGCCGTTCCAACGAAACAGACGGCTTTTTCAGACGGAAGTCATTATAACCTGTCAGAAAACGGAAGCGGAAGTAATCTTGCTTTATCTTTCCCCAACTTACGGTCAGACGTTTGATGCCCGTAATGAATAAACAAAAAAGTTGAGCGGATGAAATTATACGTAATGTATTCCTGAGGTGCGAACGGACAGGAAGATAGCTTACTGGGGAAGGGGGGGGGGGGGTGTATTTGCGAAGAGAGAGAGAGAGATGGGGTGCTAAGTGATTCACTCCTAAAGTGCTGTTAATTTCTCCTCCTCTTGCTCTTCTTCCTCTTCTCCGTTGCTAAGTGATTAAACCGTCTTCCTCGCGCTCAAAAAAACTGTGGGTTCGATTCTGGACTTTGTCATTCGGTTCATGAGTGCACTATTTTCGGAGACTCCTGGTGGTCGTCGCTGGAGATACGGAGTTCGTGTATTGTGCGACGCTTTCGGCAGACCAATCTGTGGAAAGAAACCGAGTCATGTGGGATCCCCCAGTACCTGGCGGGGATCAATCAATCAATCAATCTATCTATCTATCTATCTATCTATCTATCTATCTATTACTTTTCTATCTTCTATCTATCTGTCCCCCCTGTCTGGGCTTTCTGTCTGTCTGTCTGTCTGTCTGTCCTGTCTGACTGACTGTCTGCCCTGCCTGCCTGTCTGTCTGCCTGCCTGCCTGCCTGCCTGCCTGCCTGCCTATCTATCTATCTATCTATCTATCTATCTATCTATCTATCTATCTATCTATCTCTGTCTGTCTGTCTGTCTGTCTGTCTGTCGGTCTGTCCTCTCTGTATTGTCTGTCTGTCTGTCTGTCTGTCTGTCCTGTCTGTCTGGTCTGTCGTCTGTCTGTCTGTCTATCTATCTATCTATCTATCTATCTATCTATCTATCTATCTATCTCTATGTTCGGCCCTTTCCCGTTCCCGTTGCGGGAAAAAATGGGTTCGAAAATTTTCAGGTACCTAAAATAGATCCATTATTTTTACGAAAACTTTGAAGATGCAAAGTTTTTATCACTTTGTTTATACCAGATACGACTGTGGTGCACAGATTATATGTCCGGCCCTTTCTCGTTCTCGTTGCGGGGGAAATGTGTTAGAAATTTTCACGTATTTAATATATATGCATTATTTTTATGAAAACTTTGAAAATGTCTTAAAGATTGTATCATTATATTATAACGCATATGACTGTAGATAACTACTTTAAACATTTCATAAAACTAAGAAAAATACAACATTTAATTACATTACATAATATAGCAATGTTACTAAAAGTAATGTCCCTTGATATAACTTTTCTTGTTAAGTCCCTTTAATTAGACGTCTTTCCATTTAATGTCGTTTTATTACGTAAATAACTGATTTTTAACTAACAAACTATGCCAGTTGGCTGGGCGGGATTGAGAAGAACATCTGTAAAACATTTCATCTCAATCGGATGGACCGTTCAGGAACGCATAAAGGACACGCAAACAAAGACACAAAGACACAAACATTCTCTTTTATATATATATATATATATAGATAATATCATTGTTTCATCAAGAATCTACGTGTGTATGTTCTGACCTAGTTATGTTTTACTCTCGTGGCATTTTCATTGACAAAGATATATTTGTGGAAACATGCAACTGTTGCCGAAGTTTCTCTTGAGTCACACATTCATATTGATTATTCCAGTAACTGTCTGGCCGTCAGACTTCATCATAATTACACAAATCATAAGTTATCCAAGGAGTGAAAAGCAAAGATGTATTCATAGTAAAATTGAAGCAACAGGTCTTCACACCATCATGTCACGGCGTTATGATGTAAGGTGACCGCAGTCTCCTGACTTAACACATGTTATTAATAATTAAGTTTGCATTATTTAATAAACTATTCCTTTGTTGCACAGAGTGGAGCCAAGATCAATATTTCTGACGGCTCGTGTCCAGAACGGATTGTGACAGTTACAGGAACCACCGACAACATCTACCGGGCGTTCGGCTTTATCTGTAAAAAATTTGAAGAGGTTAGTGCTTGATCGTTATCTTCGCATGCATTTTTATAGCCATCAACGTTCTTATTATAGTGTCAGCATTGTTTTCCCAGCGGGTGTGTTGGTTCAATGGCTAGGATCGTATACTGACACTGACATGAGTGCGGTTCGATGCCTTGACTTGAGAGAGGACAAAACGGCCACCTACACGGTCTTGACTGCTGTTCTCTGGTAAAAAATATTACATGGTTCCCTGCTGAGTTGGAGATTGGGGGTTCCTTATGGTCCATATTGTGATTTATTGACTTAGCCCACGACTATCAACTTTGTTGTTTATGTATCAGACCCGAAACGGACCATATAGTCATCTGGTAGTCCTACAGGTTGCTGTCGAGTCCTGTGTGAGGCTGATAAATGAACACGTTTGTTTCAGAAAGGAAAACACAATGACGAATGTCAGTCAGATGGAGCTAACCTAACTTTTATCTTTCATGGTATTATTATTAATCACATCTCATCTCGTCATGTTCCTTTTGCACCTTGCGGTGTCGAGATGAAGCATAAACAGCGGGAAAGTGCCCGGTTATGGGTTTCATGTATCGAGATATCCATGGACTCTTGTTAATCTCTTTGTTCATGGCTTACATGGTCGAACACTTCTTCTCGTTCCATTATTCTTTAGTGCTAAATAAATTTAAAATGAAGTAACATGTGAGCAGTGATTCTCAACCGGCGGGGAATTTCCCCTCCCGGTGGGGGGGGGTGGGGGGGGGGGGGGGGGGGGGGGGTTGTTTTTGGAGTTAAAAAAACCCAAAAATTGAATTGTTTTTTCCTTCATTTTTTTTCTTTACAGTTCTGTACGTCTCACCCTTCTAAAATTCATTTTATAAAGTAATTAGACCCAAAAAATCACTTTTTTATGGGACGTCTAGATTTTTTTGTATGTGCTATTTAAAATTTTGCCCATTATTACGTATACTGTGTAGGGGGGCGGCGTGGGAGGAATTTTGTTAGGAAAAACGAAGGGGGTATGGGGGATGGGTTTTTGAAAATATGGTGAAGGGGGGAAAAGGGCCCCAATTTTTTGATAGGAAATACGAAGGGGGGGGGGGGGGGGGTTGTTGGGGGGGGGGGGGGGGGGGGGGGGGTTGGTTTTCTGAAATTTTGAAAAGGAGGCCATGGGCCATTTTTTTCAAACACTTCAGAAAAAATCGGGGCTTTGATATTAAAGGTACAAATATTTTGTTATACCGTAGATCAAGAAGAAGAAAAAAAAAAATTTTGACATGCTACAAGTTTCTGAAACACCGAAGAACTGTGGCTCATAGACAGCATCGTTCCCTAAAATAGAGGTGCTGTGGCATTTTAAACCCGTCCAGTGGGTTGTGAAGTACAGTGATGGGGGGCATTGTTCCCGGGAAAGGGAAAAGTTTAAAGGTCGATCAAAACGAAGAGGACATAGAGCACTGAAGACTGCTACGGCGCGTCAATACACGAATACAGGCAGGAAGAAGCAAGGGCAGGGCCGATATCGTCAATGCAGTAGGGACGCTATTTCGATTGCACAACCATGGAGTGAAGCCTGGCCAAACATGTCGAAGGCCTCATCGAGGGCGAGAGAGGAGACATGACAAGCAGCTGTTCATGTGAAGAGCACTCTGAGGTGGCTGGACTGAGCACGCCTTGGAATGTCTAAAGGGAAGATATCAAAGGATATCAATCGGTCATAATATAACATAACATATCAGCATGATATAGCATGACATAACAACGCACGAGGCAGGGGAACACGCAAAGAATCAAGAACTTGTTTTGGCATGATAGATGAGAGCGACGTTCTGCAAAATACCTCCTTTATGGTCATGATGTTATATGTTGTACACTTGGAGCTAATCTGGATTTGATATTTATGCGATTTCCACCAGCCAACCATATTAATGGCTGTGTATTGACTGTGTGTTGTTTACGTGACACAGGACCTCCAGAACACGCCCACAACCCCAAAACCGCCAGTGACCTTGAGACTGGTGGTTCCAGCAAGTCAGTGTGGCTCATTGATAGGCAAGCAAGGATGTAAGATCAAGGAGATTCGGGAGGTGAGTGTCTGTTTGTCTGTTTGTCTGTCTGTCTGTCTGTCTGTCTGTCTACTCTGCTGTGTCTCTCTGTCAGTCTGTCTGCTGTGCTTCTATATGTTAGCTGTGTCCCTGTCTGTCTGTTTCATGTGTCTCTATCTGTCTGTTTATTGTGTCCGTTTGCTGTGTCTGTCTGCCGTGTCTCCGTCTGTCTGTTTGATGTGTCTCTATCTGTTTGCTGTGTCTCTGTCTCTCTGTTTGCTGTGAGTATGTCTATCTGTTTGCTGTGCCCCTGTCTGTTTGTTGTGTCTCTATATGTCTGTTTGTTATGCCTCTTTTAGTAAGTTTGGTGTGGACCTGTCTGTCTAGTTGCTGTGAGTCTGTCTTTCTGTGTGCTGTATCTGTGTGTGTCTGTTTGCTCTGCCTCTGTTTGTCTTCTATGCTCCCGTCTGTCTATGTATTGTGCCTTTTACTGCCCGCCTGCGGTGCCTTTGTCTGTTTGTTTGCTGAGCCTCTGTCTGTTTGTTTGCTGAGCCTCTGTCTGTTTGCAGTTCCCGTGCCTGTCTATTTACTGTGCTGCTGTCTGTATCTTTGCTACATCTTATATCCGGTTCACTTGTTGTGCTTAATCGGCATCACAGCTGACTATAGATTTGAGGCGGCAGAGTTTGGTTCTCTAAAAGACCGTCTCTTGGTGTGACATTTTAATCAGCTCGTGTGTGTATATATATGTGTGTGTGTGTGTGTGTGTGTGGAGGGGGGAATAAAGGGGAGGGGGGAATAAATACACACGTGGCATGTGTTGTGTGTGTGTGTGCGTGTGTGTGAGTGTGTGTTGTTATTACGTATACATACACCTCATATTTTGGAACCCTTTAGGGTTAACGCAAATACTTAATCAAGCATCTGTGTGTGTGTGTGTCTGTGTGTGTGTGTGTGTGTGTGTGTGTGTGTGTGTGTGTTGAAAAATATATATATAATATATAATATATATATATATTATATATATATATATATATATATAAAAATATATATATAAGAGTGTTCATGGTGTTTAACCGATATGTACAAACAGAGTTCCTTATTTTGGAAATCTAGTTTACCTTATATATGAAATGATATTAATAATAAAAAATAATAAATATTATTTAAAATTCACGTTGTCATCAGACACCCGGCTGTAGGGCGGTCTTATGCCAAAAATGGGGCACAATTACACACAGGGTGCAGATTTGGGGAGTTGAGGTCCGTGGGGGGGGGGGGGGGGGGGGGGGGGGAAAGAGAAAACCATAACCAACAACAGCTGTCAACGGTAATAATGGCTGATGACGCGGGTTCGATATTGTACGTTAGCGGGGGGAAGCCATGAGCTTAGATAGTATGCGTAAGCGAACCTCCCGACAGACGGTCACCCCACACGTATATAGAAAGCGTTGCTTATTACACGAATCGGAGATGCATTGTAAGGTATGTAGGTTTGGGTTTTTGAGTTGGTGGATAGGTTTGGGTAGGGCGGTGGGAGATAGATACTGGGTTTGGTAGAAGGCGGGCAGAGGGAGAAACAGAGATAAAGAGAGAGAGAGAGAGAGAGAGAGAGAGAGAGAGAGGGTCAAACAGAGAGAGAGAGAAAGAGAAACAGAAAAGGAGAGAAAGAGGGGGAGAAGAGAGGGAGAGAGGGGAGAGAGAGGGGACGAAGAGGGATGAGGGAAAACCGAGAAAAGAGAGAGAGATAAAAGGAGAGAGAGAGGGGGAGAGAGAGAGAGAGGGGAAGCAGAAAAATATATTCACTTTGTCTATAATTGAAAGCGTCGTCACAACTCCCCCACCTTTTCTGCATGCATGTTAGCCCAAACTAAGTGCCAGTTCTGCCTCTTCCCACCACATTTAAAAAAACCCTTTAACTGTTTTTTCATTCTTTTTTTATCAGTCACATTGATAAAAGTATCTGCCATTTTCTCTTAATCATCTGGACCCTTTTCATACATTTTCCCCCCAAAAAGCAAAAAAAAATCCTAATAACTTCTTTTAACTATTTTTATCCTCGAATCTTGCTACAAAGCGTGTGGATCACGTTTAAAAATTATACATGTTCTTTAAAAAATTAGATGGAAGTCGGAAAGAAAAAAAAATAAAAATTTTTTGTTTGGGTTTTACAAATTTTGTCTGTTTTCGATATTGTTTTCTTTTTTTGTTTGTTTTGTTTTCCTGCTTCTTTGGGTTTCCCAAGTAATTGGATAAGAAAGAATTGTGACAGGAGCAGGACTATGTTACCCAATGGACAACAATCCCTTTCAAATCAATTTCCGATACGTGACTGAAATGGTCGCAGGATCATTAATCTGGGGTGGGATGGGCCCCTAATTATAACTTCCGCTTACAAGGTTGAACGGGATAGGGATAATGGAAAATAATTACCGAGCGGGGTTTTTTCATCATATTACTAAAAATGGGGCGCCGGTTTTCCCCTTAGTTTTTGGGGTTACAACACTTTCTCTCTGTAATCCCGTTTATCACGCAGAGTCTCGTAGCGGAGCGAGAGTGAGGCGGTTCGACCCCCCTCTCGTGACGGGCGGGATACTAACCCGGCCGTTCAGAAAGCAATGGCAAACAAAGAGCGTAATCTTAAAAAGAAATCAACAAAAAGCTGAAAGTGCGGTTTTGACAGCTGTCACATGCTTGGTCATTAAAATTAAGGTAAGATAAACAGTTCACGAAATAAATAGGGCGGATAGTAAGTCCCCCAGAGGGCGTAAATGAGAAGACAGTAATTGAAAGGGGGAGCGAAGAAGAAGTCAGCTGGCTAAAATAAGTTTGAGGCAGACAGTTGGATGCAGTGAGGTTGTGTGTTATGTGGGAGGCAATGTGGGGGATAGAATTGTTGAAAAGAGAGGGACAAAGACTGACGGAGGGCAGTGATGTTTGGACTCCGAGCTGAGAGGGAGTTGAGTCTAAACCGGACCAGGAGAAGGTCGTGGTCTGAGAAAGTGAAGAATTGTGACGGAGTTCGGAAGATAACTCCGCACTGTGGGTTCCAGGGATAGTGAGTGGAATTCGAGCCCCAGAGTGGGTTTTTTTGGAGTCGGGCCTAGAGAGAGGCTAGTATACCTGTCGTGTGGGACGAGATTTTAAAGTACCCTTGAGAGGAAGTGTTTTTTTCGAAGTGTCCCTTGGGGGATGGAGATATATTCTTAGGGGAATTATTTTTCCCTGGATTTATATGCTACAGGTCTGTGTTAATTCAAAATTTAAAAGGAATATTATGTGCGCAATCAACGCTTGTTCACTAAACTGGTGTTTGGTGGTGATGAATTTTGGGTTTTAATCTTTTTGTTAAACATCCATTTTACAAGGACATACCCTGGGACACAACCATAGCCCTTTTCTGTCACTTGGGTTTAACATTCACTTTGTGTCAGAGTAGATTTCTGGAGGCTTCGTCCGATCAAGAACAAATAGACATTGTTGTCATTCCTTTTATCTGTGAACTAGTCGATTAGAAAAGAATACTAACATCAGAGACATTAGTCGGATGCCCAATTAAAACCCAACAATGATGGGGGCTCTCCTGTCAAGAATAAACACCTTTTTTCAGCAGACAAAGCATTTAAAAAGTGTCGGAGAATTAATACAGAGCCCACGAGAAACCAGGTAAAAATATCATTTCTCACTCGGAGTGGGGAGAGTAGACGGGAAAGACTGTCCACGATATAAACACTGGGGGTCCCCTGTGCGGGAATTGGCTAGCGGAGAGTTCACGAAAGGCCACCACAGGTAAAACCATTGCCCACCCTGAGAGGGAGGGGGGAAACAGCGGGGTTACTCACAGTACACAGACAAGGTTTTGCGCTGCTGAGAGAGCTGTCTGGAGGACAGCGGACAATAAGTCGGCGCTGTTTAGGACAGTTTTTCACGAAAAATAGACAGGCGCCAAAGGTGAAGGTCAGGTGAACTTGTGGACAGCGAGTGTGTGTGTGTACGGCGTCTTCAGAGTTGGGTGCAGATAATAAGACGGAAAGGGGCGCCAGGGGATTTACGAGGGTAATTCATGGTTAAAAAACTCGCCGGGAGGAGGGGAGTTATAGAAGTAAAGTGTGGGGACACACAAAGGTGACAATCGTTGCTCCACAGAAAAGTAAAAGTTTCTGCACGGATTATTGTGAAAAAGAGAAACAGAGATGACCGGCGGGTTAAAGGCCCCGTGGACAATGGAATTTTACTGAGAAATTGTCCAGAGTAGAACGAGATAAACACGTTGTTTTTCTACTGAAACTAGGATTTGCGTTTAACGTCTTTGTATGTGTGTTATCATCGAGAAACACACCACAACAGTCATTCAGGTGCCGTCTTCGCAAGTATGAGCGCATTTCTTCACCAAAAAAAAAAAAGACTTGCAAAGCGGATTTAAAGCGCGTGATCATTTTCTGCCATTCGTTGGTTTAACCTGGTCAGCAACAGTGAAACCATACCATCACTTCAAAGCGACAGTGACTACGCAGATAAACATTCATTGATTTTAAAGGTATTTTCGGCTCCCCAAAACGCAACGAAAACTCAATATTTCTGGCAAACAAGAGCGTTCACATACATTATACAATCACAGGCCAACTCTACAGGGAGGGTTACAAAAACGTTACGGACTTTGTAGAGACAAGGCGTTGGGATAATTATCATCATCTTCAACTTTTACGACAGTCGAAATCGTGTCATCACGTCAACAAAAAGTGACAGTGCATCAGAACATTAATTCATTGTGGGAATCTAATGTCGTAATTTTTTCAAAACAGTAACGGACAGACATTTCCAGGCGATTTTCGGACACTATTAAAACAAACTAAGGACTTTGTAAGATTCTACCATCACATTGGTGGCGGCAACCCTTGTTTGCTTCTGTTTGTTTCTCATCGTCCTAAGTAATGTTGTTGTGCGTTACGTAATTATTTGTATGTGGTCCAGTGTTCGTAATAAGTATGATATTTTTGCATTGTTTCTCGAAATGCGGGAGACAAAGCAAAGGTGAAATTGTCTAGGTACATATTGTATGTTGTTGAGAGGCAGCTGACGAGTCAGTTTGTTTTGTGCTGTGGCATTGGGTCGTCTCGACAGTATACACGGTGTCCAAGTGTCTCTATCGTCAGATCTATGTACATATTCATTTTATATTTGTTCTTTTTACTGTTCTCTCTTTACGGTTACATACGATATTTGATTTCTTTGGATATATGGTATTGTTGTAATTCTTATGTTAAAACAGCTTCTATCTAGATGGTATCTGTCAGTTTATATTGTGCGCACTGTATGGTCTTTCATGGGCATGTTTATGTCAGTGGTTTTTATTTCTATGTAATCATCCGTCTGCGTTTCACCGGCCTATGCTTCTAGCGTTTAATAGTTGGCATTTAGGTGTGTATCATTCATTTGTGTATGTATATGTATGTTTACAACTATTTCCAGGAATTGTTCTACAGTTATTTGAATATATATATATATATATATATATATATATATATATATATATATATATATATATATATATATATATATATATATACGAGGGAGGATAGTTAATATTCCCCCCCCCCCTCACTACCTAGTGCTTATAGAGTGACTGGGTGAGTACAGAGTGATATTGTAGCACTACGGATTTACGTACACAGGGAGTGCGGGTGTACTTAGGGAAGTGACACAAAGACTAACAGCAGAGTCTGTACATTTATAGTTGGCTGATTCACAGCAACGTGTCCACAAGTACAAGATGCCTACTTTAATGGACTATATTGAGCAGGGTGAACGAATAGGCCTGAAAGGTAAAGAGTTACAGGAGTATGCAGAAGAAAAAGAACAAAAGCAGACGGAAAGAGAGGAGAGGCATAATGAACGCGAGGCAAAGCGTCTACAGGAAGAGAAAGAGACACAAGTAAAACTAGCTGAAATGGAAAACAAGCGTCTACAGGAAGAGAAAGAGACACAAGTGAAACTACAAATGGAACAACTAGAACTTGAAAAGATAAAACAAACAAATGCGGTGGAAATCGAGAAAGAGAAGATTAAGATGGAAGCGGAAATTGCACTTCGAAAATTAGAACTATCTTCGAAAGGTCAAAGTGAGGAAAACAGAAAACCTTCCCATCCTCACAGCGACTAAACTGCCATATTTTACGGACCGAGACAACCTTGAATCTTATTTGGATAGATTTCAAGCAAGTGCGAAAACTTTAGGCATCCCAAAAAAACGAGTATGCGATGCGACTTGGCGAATTCTTACGGGTAAGGCACTAGACACCATGTTCAATTTACCTGTAGAAGAAAGAAACAACTACACTATCTTACGTCAACGTTTGCTGACAAAGTTCCAACTAACTGAACATGGATATAGAACAAAGCTTAGACAGTTAGGGCCAGAGACAAATCAAGATTTCACAGATTTTGTTAACACAGTAAAGAACACATTAATAAGTGGATGGAGCTTGCAGAAGTAGGGAAAGATTTTAATAATTAGTAGATCTAATGTTAAGAGACAAGGTAGTATCTGCATGCAATTCTAATTTAGTGGCGTTCTTGAGGAACGGAAGCCAAAGGACATAGACACAATGTCTCAGTTAGGGCAAAACTATATGACTGCACATCCTAACAGTTCTATTAGGAAACTAATGAGTGAGGAAATAGTCTGTGCAGCGTACACTAAACAGGACTAGAATCCAGTCATTAGACCAAGGGCGAAAAGTGTGGATTCAGCACAGAAAGGTGAGCAACAAGAACTTCAAGATAATGGTTTCCGAGGAAACAATGTTGGTAGAGTAGGACGGTACCCATATAGAAGAGGGAACTTCCAGAGACGTCCAAATTATGCCGGATGCTGGAATTGTGGGAGCTGGAGACACAAAATGGCAGAGTGTGATGCACAACCATCAGATGGACCAACGAACAACAGTAAAAGGGAGATCACTTGTTTCAAATGTGGAAGGAAGGGGCATTTCAGCCATCAATGTAGGATGAGAGAAACAGAGCACTCAAATGCAGCACAAGTAATTGAGACGCTGAACAATGAAGATTGTAGTGGGTGCAAACCTCTTTTTGAAAAAGATGGTCAGCCAGTCTTAATATGTGGTCATACAGTGAAAGCAGCATCAGCAGTCCATGAAGGAGGAAGTCTGAAGATGCATCATGGGTTTGTTAATGATAGGCCAGCGTTAACAATTAGGGATTCCGGATGTACGTCCATCGGGGTGAGAAAGAGTTTAGTGCAACCCTCGGATTATACAGGGGAAAAGATTAGATCCATAACATTTAATGGGACAGTAGAATCTACCCAATAGCCGTGATAACAGTAAAACACCATACATAACAGGAAGAGTGACAGCATGTGTTTTAGACTCACCCAGTGGCAGATCTCACCATAGGAAATGTTATAGGAGTTAAAGAGTGTACAGAAG
The DNA here is from genome assembly GCA_014155875.1 of Cepaea nemoralis. Classification (NCBI taxonomy): domain Eukaryota; kingdom Metazoa; phylum Mollusca; class Gastropoda; order Stylommatophora; family Helicidae; genus Cepaea; species Cepaea nemoralis. The sequence goes on along the minus strand of JACEFZ010014754.1, from coordinate 39,258 downwards.
AGGAAGTAGTTTATTGGGACCAAAAACATAGTGGAAATAGTAACGAGGTAGTTACCAAAAGAAAACCTAAATTAGAGAGTATAGCTGAAGAAAAAGTGGCACTTGAAGTAAACACTGAGGACAAGGATAGGACAGCTGAGCAGGTGAGAATGGATCTCAAATGCAGCTGTAGGGAATCCCAGAGACAAGATACTACTCTGAACAAATGTTCCCAAGGGTGTAGGAGAGTAGAACATAGGCAGTCAAAGAAAGGTAGATGGTGCTTCGAGAGGAAGAACAATGTTCTCACTCGCCGCTTTTCAGATAGTGGAAACTGAACGTCGCAAGTTAGCAGTACCTTTAGCACACAGAGACCGATATACTAGAACAGCTCAGGATAGTGCATGTGCAGGGCACATAGGCATAAGGCGTATGCAGCAGAATGCAAGGTGCCAGATATATGGGCCAAGATTGAATAAAGAGTTCAGACTAAACAGAGACTCAAGGGTAACGGTGCAATATGCAGATAGGAAAGTTGAGTCAGGTCAAAGAGTGTTCGCGACATTACTGACCCAGGGCTAGGGATAGCAAACAGGTGTTGTAACTGTAGAGGTATCATGAGTCATGGGTATATGAAGGGTAGACACAGTATCGACAGAAATAGATGGAGGTTTGAGACAAGAAAAGAATCACCTGATACAGGGTCGGGACACAAATAGCTTGTATCTTTTTGGAGGATGTTAATAGACCTGCAGATACACATATATGATGTTTCCTATGATGTATTATTATTATGTGGTGTATTAGTTCATGCATTGGTACACAAGATAGAAAGTTGGATGTATTGATGTGTGGGAAATATGGGAGTGTACTATGAGCATTTGATGTATTATGTAGTGTGGTAGCTAGAGTAAGGTGCAGCCATACTTAGGGCTACCCAGGCAATGCGTCTGGTCACATATTTAATAAGTTTTAGTCTCCCAACATTTGAAAACGATGTTTTCTTTTGAGGGTGGGGTAGTGTCACATGCCTGTGGTCATTGACATTAAGGTGAGTGGCCGTACAAGATAAACAGTTCACGAGATAAAATAGGGCGGATAGTAAGTCCCCCAGAGGGCGTAAATGAGAAGACAGTAATTGAAAGGGGGGGGGGGGCGAAGAAGAAGTCAGCTGGCTAAAATAAAGGTGAGGCAGACAGTTGGAGCAGTGAGGTTGTGTGTTATGTGGGAGGCAATGTGGGGGATAGAATTGTTGAAAAGAGAGGGACAAAGACTGACGGAGGGCAGTTGATGTTTGGACTCCGAGCTGAGAGGGAGTTGAGTCTAGACCGGACCAGGAGAAGGTCGTGGTCTGAGAAAGTGAAGAATTGTGACGGAGTTCGGAAGATAACTCCGCACTGTGGGTTCCATGGATAGTGAGTGGAATTCGAGACCCAGAGTGGGTTATTTTGAGTCGGGCCTAGAGAGAGGCTAGTATACCTGTCGTGTGGGACGAGATGTTAGTAGCCTTGAGAGGTAGTGTTATTCGAAGTGTCCCATTGGGATGGAGATATATTCTTAGAGAATTATTGTTCCTGGATTTATATGCTACATGTGTCTGTGTTAATTCAGAATTAAAGGAATATTATGTGCGCAACCAACGCTTGTTCACTGACTGGTGTTTGGTGGTGATGCATCTTGGTTAATCTGTTGTTAAACATCACATTTTACAAGGACATACCCTAGACACAACCATAGCCACTCTATATGTCACTTAGTCAACATTCACTTTGTGTCAACAGCTAAGTCCTGTAAAGAATATGCTTTAAAAAAATTTTAAAAAAAAACTAACATAGGCGTTCATGTATCTCTACAAATCTCAGTTCTTGATGTTCTGGATCAGCTCTGCTGATGATATTCCATTAAAGTCCATCCAGCATCTTTTCTCTTGGTCTGCCTCTGCCTCATTTCCTACTGATCTTTCCAATCGTCGCGATGTTTTCTAATTCTTCTCATCACACTACCAAAAAAAACGCTATTTGTCTCTTTCTTATGGTTCTGTACAGTGTCCTAGTTTCGTTAGCCTCAACCATACAATCATTGTTAGTTACTCTGGCAGTCCAAAGTATTCGCAACACTCATCTCGGGAACCACATCTCTGGAGCGGGATATGGCAATATGAAATGGAAAAAAAAAGACAGGTCAAGATCCTAGAGAGAAACGGCAATCACAAACACATGTGTTAAAAATCCTATTGCGGTTGTAAATCACATAAAATAGGCCGTCAAGTCGCCGGCCTGGCAAACATGTCAGGGAAAGAAAGTCTACCCATAGGTAGATGGAGGATGGAATCTGTCTAGAGCAGGGGTGGCCAACACGAGGCCCGCCTGTAGTCATGCAGCGGCCTGCGGAGTGGGAAACGACGATGTGGTCGAAGCTGTAGCACGCTTGCTTGTTTACTTTAATTTAACATTAAAAAATTAGGTGCGGAAAATATATTCCGGCAGGAAATATTATTTCTGAAATTTGGCCCGCCTGCTGAAATGGTTGGCCACCCCTGGTATAGAGGGAGCTAATCTTACTCTAATGCATGCTGAAGTCGGATTCTCGTCTTTAAGGAGTATATCTATGTGTGACGCGCTTCCATCGAACGAGGAAAGTAGTAGTAGTAGTAGCAGCAGCAGCAGCAGCAGCAGCAGCAGCAGCAGCAGCAGCAGCAGCAGCATACAAGAAGAGAAGGATAAAAAGCTGCACACAGTGTAAGAAAACAAACGGACCAGAGAAAGCATGCACAATATGATAAAGGAAAAGACAGAAGTTTTGAACTCCATCTCTCTCCACTGCCATACCCTTCAACTCAGCAGGGAGTCAGAAGATTGACCCAGATACTACCGTTATCATCTGAACAAGGTCAGGTATCAAGGGAGACAACCGTTAGATAGTTTCACCTGGCGCCGAAACTTCCAGAGACAGGCTAGGCCGTTGTTTGAGAGTTTGAGAGGCTCTTTGAAGAGACGTGTTGGGTGTTTGCACTTGTTGTTAGAGCGTCGGATGTGATGCCGGGATGGGGCCGGGGCACATGTGTCAGGGCTTTGGTAGTGCCGAGTTATCGGGGTATTTGTTTGAGGAAAGCCGGACTGTTTTCTGTTTGGGACAAATCGATAGTTGTATTTTAGTGTGTTGAGGTTTGTTATGCGAAGTGTGTGTTTGCTAGTTGGTTATGTGTGTGTGTGTATGTATGTATGTATGTATGTATGTATGTATGTATGTATGTATGTATGTATGTATGTATGTATGTATGTATGTATGTATGTATGTGTGTGTGTATGTATGTATGTATGTATGTATGTATGTATGTATGTATGTATGTGTGTGTGTATGTATGTATGTATGTATGTATGTGTGTGTATGTATGTATGTATGTATGTATGTGTGTGTGTATGTATGTATGTATATATGTATGTATGTATGTATGTATGTGTGTGTGTATGTATGTATGTATGTATGTATGTATGCATGTATGTATGTATGTATGTATGTATGTATGTATGTATGTATGTATGTATGTGTGTGTGTGTATGTATGTATGTATGTATGTGTGTGTGTGTGTGTGTATGTATGTATGTATGTATGTATGTATGTATGTATGTATGTATGTGTGTGTGTGTGTATGTATGTGTGTATGTATGTATGTATGTATGTATGTATGTATGTATGTATGTATGTATGTAAGTATGTATGTATGTATGTATGTATGTATGTGTGTGTGTATGTATGTATGTATGTATGTATGTATGTATGTATGTATGTATGTATGTATGTATGTATGTATGTATTTATGTATGTGTGCGTGTATGTATGTATGTATGTATGTATGTATGTATGTATGTATGTATCTGTCTGTCTGTCTGTCTGTCTGTCTGTCTGTCTGTCTGTCTGTCTGTCTGTCTGTCTGCCTGCCTGTATGTCTGCCCGTGTGTCTGCCTGCCTGCCTGCCTGCCTGTCTGCCTGCCTGTATGTCATGCATGCATGTATGTATATATGTGTGTGTGTGCTGCGATACGTCTGCGTGTGTGTGTTGTACATGGTGTATGTGTGCTGTACGCCCGTGTACGTAGGTCTGTGTTTGTGTGATGTACATGTGTGTGTATGTGTCCTGTAGGTGTGTCGTGTATGTGATGCGGTTTGTTGCCGGCACGTTTAGTCACTGTTTATATGCGTGATATTGTAAGTGTTTGTGTGCGCCTTTTGTACAAGTGTATGTGCAGAACATATGTGTTTGACTGCTGCAGTCGTATGCGTGTCTTTAACATGGGTACTTAACACTGTCCGGTGCTGTGGCTTGGGGGAAGTATACCTGCTCTATAATTTACCCACACACCGAGTCAAGGGTGTTGCGGGCGATTCGGAATCAGACCGCTTAGCGTTGTTTTCTATGGTATGAGGCGTCGGTCGCTCAAAGAGCAATGGCAAGCCTTCGGAACGTAACACTTTCCTGATAAATCACAAACAACTAAAATAATGCCGGGATTGATTGCCACGCCTTGTAAAGGTCATGAAACTAACTTTTTTCACTTAACGCCTGTGATGGTATGTATGAATGTGGTGCATTGGCATGTGCGGATATTGTAGTAGCTTGCAGGGGTGTGGTAGAGGTATGGATGTTGTAGTTGTGTGATTGAGTATGGTAAAGGTGTGGATGTTGTAGTTGCGTGCATGAGTGTGGTACAGATGTGGATGTTGTGGTTGCGTGCAGGAGTGAGGTACAGATGTGAATGTTGCAGTTGCGTGCAGGAGTGAGGTACAAGTGTGGATGTTGTAGTTGTGTGTAGGAGTGAGGTACGTGTGTTGATATTTAAGTGTGTTTGTGTGTACATGCTACTCAGTCACTTCGTTATATCATGTGAAAGTGAACCACTTCGTTATATCATGTGAAAGTGAACCACTTCGTTATATCATGTGAAAGTGAACATGACAGTCCAACCTGTTTACATCATTATTCGAGAATTGTCCTCAGTATTATTTTTTTGCCGGCTCCGTGGCGCTAGGAGTTACGAACGCAGTTAGTTATCCCGCATACCCGCGTTCGAAACACAGCTGCGGGCGATTCGACAGCAGACCGCCTTGCGTTGGTTTTTTACGAAATGGTATGTGTGCCGGTCGTTATGAAAACAATGGCAAACTACTGAGCGTAAACTTGTTAAGAGATCACAGCAGCAGAAAATGCTGATGTTGACTGCGACGTCTTGTAAAGGATATGCAACTGTTTTCTCACGTTTCATGCTTTTCCTCAGTAGTGTTTTCTTACGTATCATGCTTTTCCTCAGTAGTGTTTTCTTACGTATCGTGTCTTTCTCCAGTAGTGTTTTCTTACGTATCGTGTCTTTCTCCAGTAGTGTTTTCTTACGTTCCGTGTCATTCCTCAATAGTGTTTTCTTACGTATCGTGTCTTTCCTCAATATTGTGTTCTTACGTAGCGTATCTTTCCTCAATAATGTCTTCTTTCGCATAGTGTCTTGCCATCTCCATAAATGTCTTTACACCTGTTTGTGTGTATGTGTGGATTCCTCCTTCCCCCCCCCCCCCCCCCCCCACTAACTTACACTGTGTTTACTCTCTTGGAATAAAAATGTAAGTTCTCAGTCTCTACGATGTGGACAGGATAATGCGCTGCTAGTTTCCGAAGAACATTCGATATGCCTGCACAGACTCCTTTCGTGCCCTGTCCTGCTAGTTCAATATTTAATTCTTAGATCCATGTTCATATAGCCCGTCGGAAAGTGTCTTTGTCTCTTGCCATTTCTCCCGCCTTTTGCCCACGGTGTCTGCTGTGTTCTATGTCCGTCTTCGTGCTGCTTGACCCCGGCCTCTTCTTCCATGAACGTCCTCGTTCTTTCCAAGTCAATGTGGTCTTGAATATGGCCACAATACTTTACCTTCCGAGACACGATATCGTTTATAGGACAAGTTTCTTCGATGTTCATATCTTCTACATTCAACATCCATCGTTCTTAATAAAGATATTCCACCCATACTAATCAAATATTCTAAATTCAACATTCATCGGTCTTAATAAAGACATTCCACCCGTACTAATCAAATCTTCTAAATTTAGCATCCATCGTTCTTAATAAAGACATTCCACCGATACTAATCAAATATTCTAAATTCAACATCCATCGTTCTTAATAAAGACATTCCACCCGTACTAATCAAATCTTCTAAATTTAGAATCCATCGTTCTTAATAAAGACATTCCACCGATACTAATCAAATATTCTAAATTCAACATCCATCGTTCTTAATAAAGACATTCCACCGATAGTAATCAAATATTCTAAATTCAACATCCATCGTTCCTAATAAAGACATTCCACCGATACTAATCAAATATTATAAATTCAACACCCATCGTTCTTAATAAAGACATTCCACCGATACTAATCAAATATTCTAAATTAAGCATTCATCGTTCTTAATAAAGACATTCCACCGATACTAATCAAATATTCTAAATTCAATATCCATCGTTCTTAATAAAGACATTCCACCGATACTAATCATATATTCTAAATTCAGCATTCATTGTTCTTAATAAAGACATTCCACCGATAGTAATCAAATATTCTAAATTCAACATCCATCGTTCCTAATAAAGACATTCCACCGATACTAATCAAATATTATAAATTCAACATCCATCGTTCTTAATAACGACATTCCACCGATACTAATCAAATATTATAAATTCAACATCCATCGTTCTTAATAACGACATTCCACCGATACTAATCAAATATTATACATTCAACATCCATCGTTCTTAATAAAGACATTCCACAGATATTAATCAAATATACTTGTAGCTTGCGATGAACGATATAAAGTCGATCTTACGTTTGACCATTGTGAATTTATATGACTCTCAGTTCTAAATGCTTTTATTTGGGCACTAAATTTATGTTAGGTTTTCATGGGTAATATTTGTCTCTTTTTCATGTGTGACCTGACAGTCGACGGGAGCGTCCATTCAAGTGGCCAGCGAGATGTTGCCCAACTCCACAGAACGAGCCGTGACGCTCTCAGGTACCGCAGATGCTGTGACACAGTGCATCAAGTACGTCTGTGGAATCATGCTGGAGGTAAGTGTTGCTTTTGGGTGTGCTGTTGGCGTTTGTGGAGGTGGAAGTGATGATGTGGGAGTTTTGTGGAGCTGGAAGTGGTGGACTTTAGTATGACTATCTGGGTTATGTGGGTAGAATGACTGAGTGTGTGTGTGTGTGTTGGTAGGACGGGGTGCATGGTGATATTATTGGATCTAGGGTGATTTGACTCTCTTAGCGTTAAATTATTGAGTGTGGCGTGATCGTATTTTGTGTATAGTGATATTATTCAGTGTCCAATACTGTTCAAATAAAAATACAGAAAAAAAAGAAACGCAACATTTTTGATTAATAACCAGATGGACACAGTCGATAGGTTGATTGAAGTTCAATCAGCGAATATCTTTTATAAAAGTAACACCAAAAATGTTGCGTCTCTGTATTTGAACAATATATATGTGAAGCCGTCACTCGAGACGGTTCGTTTAGCGAAGCGCTTAAGCGGAAGTTTAAACACAAATTAACCGGGTCCAATCCGGCAAGTATTTCTATGATTGGTATCCAGGTAACATTGGTCCTAAAAACTATCCAGTTGCCAATGTTTGTACCAGCTTTCTAATCAAGGCTGTGATCAGTTAGTCCGCCGTTCAACTCCTAAATCTCGAAAGCCCACTCTGCAAGAAATAAGTTATCGCTAAGCGTATTCTGCCAAAGAAGCGGTTCAACGTGGCCAGTGCTGCTATCTGTGGCTCCTGTCGTTAGTGATAATAGCTTAATATATCCCAGTGCTATCATTTAGCCTTTTCCTTGTGTAATTCACGTGTCCAGTCCGTAAAGGTGAATGTCTGAGATCACTCGCATGGTGCACCCTGGGGAGAGCTCCAGTAATGTCACTGCTCGACCGCTCATAGCTTCTGACCCTAGCACAAGCTTAGTAATCTAATACATCCATACTATCATATGAAAGATGTACTACATTCTCTCTCTCTCTCTCTCTCTCTCTCTCTCTCTCTCTCTCTCTCTCTCTCTCTCTCTCTCTCTCTCTCTATCTATCTATCTATCTATCTATCTATCTATCTCTCTATCTATCTCTCTCGCCCTCTCCCCACCCCCTCTCTCCAATTTCTCGTACCTTGAGATGTAGATGGAAATAAGACAATGCAATCATAAACATGCCAGGACAGATGGTAACATAAACCAACTCCTGACCTTCCTGCACTAAACTGGCTTTCCGATAACTTCCTTGCGAAAGGTCAATTTTTCTTACTCTCAATCCACGCTACGGAAAGGTTGGATTGGATGGTCGCTGTATGATCAACTGTCACTTCTAGCGGCTTTACATCTTCAGTAACGTGTGTAGTTCTGCTATTCAGGTCATATAAGGGTGGGCGCAAATAAGGGAGCTGATTTGCTAGCTTCAAACACACATGTGTGTAATTGCATCTTTTATCCGACACCCTCCTCGTGTAATGTCATGGCCTACTACAAGTTTTCCTTGTGTAACTGCGTCATTTACTGAACGCTTTTCATACAACTTCATCGTTTACTGAATGCTCTCTTTGTGTAACTGCATCATTTACTGAACGCTTTCTCATACAACTGCATTGTTTACTGAATGCTCTCTGTGTGTAACTGCATCATTTACTGAACGCTTTCTATGTCTAACTACATTATTTACCGTAACGCTTTCTTTGTGTAATTGCGTCCTTTACTGAAAGCTGTCGTTGCGTAACTGCATTATTTACTTAAGACCTTCGTTATGATATGACAATGCATTTTGTACAGACGCTTCCCTTTTGTAATTTCACATTTTACTATCCTTGTGTAACGGTGTGTTTTACTGACTGTTTTCGTGTTGTAACTGCATCTTTTAGTGGTCACTTTTATTGGATAATTGCATTGTTTAATGGACTGATACAAAAGGAAACTGACGACCTTTAAGACGTATCTCCTTGCGCGTGTCGTACTGCTGGATGCACGTGCCAGATAATCCGACATAACGCCATAGAGTTACACACCAGACAACTCACATCATAAGATTCTGAAACTGACAGATTTATAGCTATGTTCCAGTTATAACCCGTGTGTTACCCTATACCTCAAAAGGAAGGTAAAAACCAGTAATACTTAGATCTCCTGAACATGTCGTAAAAGGAAACTAAACCGAGTTGATTTGAGGCTGGTTATCTCACGTCGTAGCCAACCCCAAACCAACCACGAACCGTCTTACAGAGGGCTTGGCATACTATACTCCACCCGGATGCTCATGGGTTAATGAAGCAGATAGAATTCTTTTCTGATGACCACCCGCAATATTGGTACGAGAGATTTCTCTGGGAACGTGGGGTAGATTCACCAATAGCATGGGTACTAGAGGTTGATCTGGGAAAGTGAAGAAGCTCGGGATTATAGTAACTATGTTGGCCTTCAAGTGCTGTTCAGTCATGGAAAATGAGGACCTAACATCGTTTTCCTTAAGTAGTTTATTGAAAGTAGGTCCAGACTGAAAATCACAACTTATAATAACTTATATCTTAACATAGCAAAAACAAAGATAATGCATACAGATAAAACTACTATGAAGAAAGAAATATATGTTAATGAGGGAAAATTGGAGGTGGTGGAAAATTTCGAATATCTTGGGTCATTGATTACCAACAATGGTGACACAGTGAAAGAAATTAAAAGACAATATCCGTTGCTCGTCAAAGACTAAACCAACTGAATAAATTGTGAAGTGGGATAGATAAAACTACAAAAATTAGACTTTTAAAAGCATGCATCTTTCCCATTGCAACATACACCTGTGAGACCTGGGCACTTACTAAACAGGCTGAACAGTGCATAAATGATTTTCAATATAAATGTTATAGACGAGTTCTAAGAATATCTTGGATAAAGAAAAGAACAAATGCATCCATACTTCACGAGCTGAATATTAAAGAAGGTTGGCTATTACAGTCGATAAAACAAAGAAAATTGAAATATTTTGGTCATTTTTAACGCCACGAAAGTTTGGAGAGAACAATAATGGAGAGGTATATACCTGGGAAGAGAGGAAGCGGAAGGCCAAAGAGAAGATGGGTGCAGAATGTCGTCGGTTGATCTCCAGATGGGTGCATCGGACGCGCGACATCTTGTTTATGATCGAGAGATTTTCCGGAAGTTATTATAGGAGCGAGGTTCTGCAAAGGACATGCTACTGAATGAATGAATGAACGAATGAATGAATGAATGGATTAATGAATGAATGAATGAATGAATGAATGAATGAGGTCCAGATTAATTAATCAAAAAATTGTTTCTCTGATGTGATTTGAATACACAACCACAGGGTTGACAGACAAATATGCTAGCTACTTCATCTCTGCTACTTACTCTTTGCAATTTCGTGACTTGCTAATTGTCAGTCTTGCGTAGAGCAAGATAAGTAGCTCGTTTTCTGGCAAGTGTGAAGCAATATCAAACTATCAAATCACACGAAGTGAATATCCGAAAGTATTATTCACAAGCTTTATTTACGCGCTGCATTTATTATCGCACAAACATCGCGCAATGACAATCCATAGCAATCATTACGGCATGAACAATATCACTACAATACATAATAATACATGCAAGCAATAAACATCTCACTTACAAGTCAAACTATTCAAGCGTTCGAACCAGTCTCCCACTGTCGTACAGGCTAGCTCTCAATGCAGATTCAAACACTCCTCGCATACTCATGCGACCTGTCCATTCAAACACCTAAACCCGTCTGCCAGTCCTGGCGTTCTACACGCTACACGCTCACGTCAGCTGGTGTGACCCCTGCAAGGTTCACGGGGTGTACTGCTGACCAGCGGTCGTTTAAGCTTCGCTCAATTGCCGTGCCTGGCTGCTTATACGGGCGTCGTCGAAGACGCCGCATTCTCTCTGCAGTGTTTAACATCACTCAGGGTTGCGTGTTGTTATGTTGTCTGGCGTTGGTACAGACAACGCGTCGCAACCTCGGATGTGAGACCTTGACACTCTCCACACCCCTTTTTCATGAAAGGATTTCCTTTCATGTACAATATATATATAGGTGTTATTAAAAATGTCAAAGTCGAACATTATACCTTAACAATTATAATAAATATATACAGGTGAATAGTAAACAATATGTATACACCAATTATGTTGCACTATGAAGTACAACAGTCAAGTACAATCTATTTAATGGGCATTACCTCGCTGTGACACAGCTAGTCCGGTAGGTAACGGCTAAACTGGCCCCTACCTCACAACCAAGAACAAAAATACTAAAATAATCAGGTCAAGCCGTGAGCATCTCCCTCTGAGATAGCTCCATCATCAGACCTCTGTTTAGAGTTTCTAATGAAGGTCAACAGTTTTGGCAATATACTGTCCATATCTAAACGACGTTACATTGACATGTTATCTATCAAGTACACATGTTAATGGTTACAATACATATTTACACATCACCAACAATTTAGAGTAATGTCCCCTGGTTATTATACAAAAAATTTAGGAACAATAATTTATCGTCGTTTACAAGACATAAATTACCACTGCAAATTTATTTCTTAGTGTCATAATTTGATCCTTATTGACAAATGTGCACAAAGAGTCACGTTTGTAAAGAAGCAATCAAGTTACGATGCTGAGATTACATCTTATCAAAATCGACATATACAATTCCGTATATGTAAATATTTTAAATCACATTTTAATACAATTGTCATACATTTATAGACTTTTTAGCGTAGTCTGCTAACTTTTAACTTAATATGTAAAAAATATCGGAAGTATACAGCTGTACTATTACATGTGTTGTGGTGTCATTCATACAACGTTGGTCCGTTCTGGATGGATATTATATAAACGGAGTAGTAGTTGTTACTATCAGCTGTTGGATCGTCTTTTCCGCCTTCTGCTCGGATTGTACTGTCTCAGTCATCTTTCGTACCTTGTTAAAACGTCTTGGACACATCGGTCTGGATACCTTCAGGATTACCTCACGTTGTAGTGGCTTGGTAAATTCCTGGATCCTGTAGTGTTGTCCAGTGACACTTCTCTGTAGTGTCTGGTTGTTACAATATTTATGTATTTACAATAATAATTACATTCTTTCTCATATCTCACAGTTATACAACACATTAGTTTACATAATACTGATTCCATTCTTTCACATATCTCACAACTATACACGCATTCATTCGCATGATAATAATAAGAATCGCAATATGTACATAAGTTATATACATTGGGAGATATAATCTACCCCATCACATTGGTGTACACAGCGTTACTGACACATTGTCACAATTGGCTGTGGTACTGAGCACTATCTACGTTGCAGTTTTATACACCCTCTGAACTGTGCTCTGGTGTTGACTGGGTATTAGGTTCGTCGTATGGACATCTCGACAAGAGATCTGCAAGACAGTTTTGTGAACCCTTTATATGGTTAATCTCATAGCTATAGTCCTGCAGAAGAAGGGACCATCTTGCCACCTTGCTGTTACTAGGCGTTCCTCTGGTAACAATTGTCAGCGGACTATTATCTGTTTCAATAATGAAATGTTTGCCTAACAAAACTCTAGAAAGTTTACGTACCGAAAATACCATGGCAAGAGCCTCGAGTTCCGGTGTACTGTAATTTCGTTCGCTGGTGTTCAGTTTTCGAGAGACGTAGTATACTGGGTACAAGATCTGGTCGTGTTCTTGGAGAAGCACACCTCCAATGGCTACGGAGCTCGCGTCACATCTTAATCTAAAAGTAATATTCAAATTTGGCAATGTCAGAATAGGTGATTTAGAAAAATATGAAAGGATTTTCGTAAATGCTGGCCTTAAACATTCACTGTTTACAATCACATTGGGCTGTTTATTTGTTAGTAGATCAGTGAAACATTTGGTCAATTCAGCAAAATGAGGAATAAACTGTCTATAATAGTTTAAAAGACCTAACACACTTCGCAACTGTTTCTTAGTTGTCGGAAGCGACAATGTCAAAATTCTGGACATGATGTTATCGTCAGTTGATATAAAGCCATTTGAGATCTTATAGCCCAAAAATGAAATTTCCTGAAAGGCTATATCAACTTTGGAAGGTTTTACAGTCAGTCCATGATGTCTAATCCTGTCAAATGTCTGCTGTAGTGCTGTTATGTGCTCTGTCATGTCCTTTGTGTGTATGCAAATGTCGTCCATGTACCAAATGATGTTAGCAAGTTACGTTTGCTTGTGTACTTTTGTCACTTCTTTCGTCTGCTATTTCTCTTCCACTTGTCATTTTTTTTTAAATTTGAAAACGAAAACAAGTTAATTGTGACAGATAAACAGAAACACGTTAATTGTAACAGAGAAACAGAAACAAGTTAATTGTGACAGAGAAATAGAAATAGAGGAAATAGGCAGCCACCGGGGTAGCACGGTAATGCACGCGATCATCACAAGCAGCCAGACAATGCTGGGGTGATTGCGACGTTCTGTGAAGGACATGCACAGACTGGCACCATTCCGGCTTGACAGACGATGGTTTGTTACATTGTGCTTCAAAAAGGTTTAATAACTACAACCCATGGCGGTTAAAACCATAGAACAAAGCCTAGGCCCAATTGTAAGACCATGTGTTGTCCATGCAGCACGATCCCTCTCTCGGTCGGCCTAGTTTACTCCAGAGGAGAGGTAACACCGATACGTCTGGAACAAGACAAGCTGCAGAAGCGGCGTATCAGCAAAGCAATGTTCAAACTGTCAACCTGTCGGAGCTTCGATCCTTGACCAGTCGCCGACCAAGGCTTAGGGTCTGGTATGCCCTCCTATGACACTTGGTCTTTAGGGTACATTTACTCGCACCAGGGTAATGTTTGTAACCTCCCAATTGCACTCCTTCGCCCGAAGCCGTTGACACAATGTTGGGTGTCGGGTCTCACAATGTGGGGTGTCGGGTCTGGTGAACGCCGCCCAACATTCAGCGCTAACAGAAAGCAGACAGTACCGTCTACTGTCACGCGGTAGCGCAGTCATATCTGATTAAGACCTGACTGTAACTTTATGATATGACACAAACTATCACAAGAGGTACTTTAACTTGGTGTTGGTGGGACAGTTATTACTTTACTATCGGCACCTGTTTGAAACAGGAAGAATAATGTCTACTACAATGTCGAAACTTTATTTCTCCCAGTTGTTATCAGTTATCAGTTATCAGTTGGGGTATCTTCGTTGCACTCCGGACATGTCCATAGGTGCTCAGATCCTCCCCCCAGCATGGCGGAAAGGATAATCCCCTTCTAACTTTTAAACTTCCAGTACTATTAAGGCGGGTTGTGGTATTGTTCCGTTCACTATGCCAATCAGGTGGACTTCTCGTTCAGAAAGGATTTGCAAACTACCTAACGACAAATTGCCTTGAAAATTAGCCTCGGTTTGATCACAACGTCCTGCAAACGACACGCATGTTTCTTACTTCCTCCAGTTAGCTGGCCAGTGCCTGAGATTTGAAACATCGCATACCTATGGAATGCCTTCCTTAGAATTAGTTGGCAAAGGAGGAAGGGAATTATAAAGAAAAGATGAGAGTTTGAGGAAGCCATATTGCAACGGATAAGAATGGGATCTTTTAAAACTGCAAATAATTGCAAACATCTTATTTATTCCCAAATTGCTCTTTATTTGTCGAAAACTATGCCTAGAATTTGGTTGCTGAATTGAAACCATTTTTTTTGTGTAACTCGCTTTAAAGGGGGCCAAAATGTCTTGTGAAGTCGAAAACTGGATACATGTTTGCGAAATTGACACTCTCATATGTTTATAAGTATTGATAATCTCTCATTGTGGAAAAGAGGGCAATATATCGAGGGTGATATATAAGAGTCATGACGGAACCCTTCATGGCTATCACGCGTGTTTGTGTATGTGACTGGTGTTAGCGGAATTATGTGTTTTGGAACACACTAATGCATTCACATTGACAATAACATTTAGATACATTTCGAGAAAATTCGTATCCTTGTCTTCGCGATATCACGCTCTCTCTCTCTCTCTCTCTCTCTCTCTCTCTCTCTCTCTCTCTCTCTCTCTCTCTCTCTCTCTCTCTCTCTCTCTCTCTCACTCTCTCTCTCGCTCTCTCTCTCTCTCTCTCTCTCTCTCTCTCTAGCTCTCGCTCTCTCTATCTCTCGCTCTCTCACACACTCTCTCTCAAGAGAAAGAAATAGAGAGTATGTGTGTATAAGTGAATGATTTTTAGTGTGTTTGTGATGATGGATATTATGTGTGCTTGTGTGTGATGGAGTGTCTGATTGTATGTGTATGTGTTTGTGTGTATGACTGTGAGTGTTTGTGTAAACGATGTCTTTCTGTCTGTCTGTTTGTCTGTCTGTGTATGTATGTTTATATGCGTGAGTGTCTGTGTGTATGTCTGTGTGTATGTCTGTATGTCTGTCTTTCTCGTAACATTGTATATACCTTGTTTACTTTCACAGCACCTAGTGAACATTTGTTTTCCTATGTGAATGTAACATTCCCAATGGATAACTGGAATGTAAAAGATGAGTAAATGGACGGGCTGAACGTAAGACGATCCAGCATGCGCAGTTTGTGACCTACTGAAAATAGAGTTTGTTCATTCTCTCTCTCTCTCTCTCTCTCTCTCTCTCTCTCTCTCTCTCTCTCTCTCTCTCTCTCTCTCTCTCTCTCTCTCTCTCTCTCTCTCTCACTCACTCACTCTCTCACTACCTCTCATATAATAAACATATTCCAGTGTTCTCATGTTTTAACCAAAAGTACATTCCCACTGTTGTATTAAATGTGACACGCACGAACAGTCAAATATTTGCGTATGTTTGTATGAATGGGGTAAACTTATTTAGCAACATAGCTGTAGCTGTTATTATTATTTGTTGTTATTGTTGTTGCAGCTAGTGTTGTTGTTGTTGTTGTTGTCGTTGTCGTTGTTGTTGTTGTTGTTTCGTTGTTTGAACCTCGTAAATCATTATTTTAACGAGTTAGGTTACACTGGTTGGTCAGACATCTTACTCACTGCATCCCTTTGGACAAGCATTTCGCAGAGCCCAGAAAAAAGCAGAACAATTTAGAATGTTGAAAGACCATCACGCATATTACATATTTAATCGTTTTGGAAGGGGAAGACAAAAGCGAAACAATTTTGTAGATTCTGCAATAGAAAGATCAGGATCGATCCAATACTTAACATAATACCAGCCAAACCCAGTCTACAATGCGCACAGGCTCACAGCTTGAAGACAGCAGCAACTACCTGAGAAGATAGAAAACATTTCTGTTATTGAGAGAAGATAGAAAACATTTCTGGTTTTGAGAGAAGATAGAAAATATTTCTTGTATTGAGAGAAGTTAGAAAATATTTCTGGTATTGTGGGAAAGAACACTCAGAATCAAACAACAACGGGTTTTTTTTTTTAAAAAAAACACACACACGCACACAACAACAACAAACAGCTTTAAACTATATAGAAGAACATTACCTACGAACAGATGTAGAAAAACAAAAACTAAACATGATTCAGGATCCAGCCTCTGGTTCCCAAGAGCCAGAATATTTGTTATTGCAAATGCAGGCATCAGGTTAAAATTTCCAGGCGCCATGGCAACTGGCGCCCTGGATTTTTCTAGCCCCGCTGTCTACGAAGCACCATGGCCAATGCATATGTACGAGTATATGCATATATAGATGGATCCGCGGGAACTCAATAGACAATGCGACAAAGAAAACACGCATCAAGAAGTAAATGGAAACATTCTCAAGTAAATTTGGAGCAAAGACCGAGGCCTTGAAATGCAGCAGAATTGTCGGCAGAGACAAATAAAGATAACTACAAAGTTAGCATATGCAAAGTCGGTCGTCTTAATATGAAGAGAAAATGGGGGGGGGGGGGGGGGGGGGAAGAGAGAGAGATAGAGAGAGAAGGAGAGAGAGAGAGAGAGAGAGAGAGAGAGAGAGAGAGAGAGATTCAGTGCAGAACTGAGTGGCACCTTACAGTCTTGACAGACCAAAGTATGTGAGTTGGAATGTGGCCAAAAATCCATCACAATGCCTGGGCAGAGCTTCAGAGAAACATGTGGTGCCCAAACGACATGTTCCCTCTCTCGGCCTTGCCTTGTGTACTCCAGAGGAATGGGTAACTGTCAACGTCTCTAGGGTTTACAAAGTGGGTTCAGACAGGCAGATGGTGCGAGCACAGATGAGGCTTGAAAACATGGTTACATTATACAAGTTTAATGATACTATCCTCATCGCAATATTATAAATATCACAGTAACATTTCAATAACTTCGAAACTCGCTCTCGCACCGGCTCTCACAATACTCTCGTGCTATTCTCACAGCTATGCGCATCTAGCGTCTAGCCACACACATTAACACACGTTACGTAGCGGTCACATTGATTCGCATTCTATTCACTGAAAGTCTAAGTATAAGTCTATCCTGTCTCTCCACACAGTCACACATCCTCTCTCAGTCGTGTCCGAATCCCGTCTGTCCTTTCCTACTCAGTCCGGTGGCCACGAGGTACTTGACCCTCGTGCAGTCCGTGGAAAGTCGTGCTGTCACGTCTGTCCCGCACTCGCCTGTTGAGGCCAGGCGTACTGCGTCATTCTGTCCAAGGTGAACCTGTCCTGGTACAGTCCTGTCTTTAACTTACTGGCTTCGACGTCTGAACTGTTCTACTATCCCCGTACTCTCCCCATGTCCTTATGTCTGTCCTCTGTCCTCTGTTATGTCACGTCCAGGACCTTGTCAGTAACCAATACGTCTGGAACAAGGTAGGCTGCAGACGCTGGCGGCTCAGCGTCAAACAAGTCCCACAGGTGAGGGCCTCGTACGCGCCTGGACCATAGGACGCGTACATCTGTTAATTACAAGTGTCCGGACCTGTGTAAAGCGTGTACTACCGTCAGACTCCCCGCCTGACTTGTGCGGATCCCGCGACCACCGGGAATAGGCCCGCTGGAGATATCGCTGGAGATATCGCCGGAGATATTGCTCGTCTGTTGCGAGCAAATCTCCCTTCCTTCCACTGTGCGGATCTCGCAACCAGCGAGAATAGGCCCGCCGGAGGTATTGCTCGTCTGTTGCGGGCAAATCTCCACCGACTGAATAAAGAACTGAATAAGTAA
Source organism: Cepaea nemoralis (assembly GCA_014155875.1). Classification (NCBI taxonomy): domain Eukaryota; kingdom Metazoa; phylum Mollusca; class Gastropoda; order Stylommatophora; family Helicidae; genus Cepaea; species Cepaea nemoralis. Next base: position 21,044 of record JACEFZ010014754.1, on the reverse strand, counting down.
AGAAACGATAAAAGTAGGGTGGGAACGCAAGCGCAATTGAAGTGCAGAACTAGCAGACCTAAAAACTGCATACCCGGACTATGTCAGAAATCCAATAGAATTTTAATACAATGTATCAGATCACATACCTGGAAATGAACAGACTGACAAATTGGCAAAGGAAAGTGAGAAATGAATCAGAAAGATAGAAACATAACATATGATGTTGTCAAGAAGTTTATAAGAATCACTTATACAACTAAGTAGGAATCGGAACAAATTAGCTACCAGAAAGATAATGCAAATAAACAACTCGGTCGAAGTGAACGGCACATAAGCAACTTGATTGAAGTGAACTAGTAGCAATCTTCAAACTCCGCATAGAATAAAACAGGCTGAAATATGACTTGGTCAATAAAGTTAAGATATGAAGTACTCATGAAAATTAATGAGGGATTGGTGAAATGACGTCTAAACATGTGTTACAAGATTGTCAAACATATGCAGAACATAGAAAATTATTTCCTACACGCGCTCAATCGGTTTGGAATTGTGAAAAATCTCAAATAAACTGCTGTTCTAAGCAAATATATTGAGATGTAAGTTTGAAATTGGGCGAAGAAGAATTGAATTGAATTGAATTGATCTTATTGAATTGAATTTATCTTTATTTTCAAAGGGTAACAAATTGGGCGCGTAGGCACGTCTTACATTCAGCCCTTCCAATCACTCATCTTTCGTTCATCAACAGTGCATGATGCATTCACATAGGAAAAAAACAACATTGTCAAATGAATGTTGTAAGCATAAACAATGCATATTCTCATGTTATGTGACACATCCCCCTCCCGAACACACATCCCGCACAAACCCACACACACATCCCTCACCTACTCACACATCACCCACCCATACCCACCCATCCCCCACCCACCTCACATCTCCCACTTACCACACATCCAACTCTCACCCCTCCACCCACTCCCAGATCCCTCCACCAACCCAGACATCTCGCATCCACCCACACACACATCCCTCACCCACCCACTCGCATATTTCCACCCACTCACACATACCCCAATCCACTCAAGTTCACCCACACACACATGCTCCACCCACCCACACACACATGCTCCACCCACCCACACACATATCCCTCACACACACACATCCCGCACCAACACCACACATATCCCTCACCCACTCACACATCTACCACCCATACCCATACATCTTTCTATCCACACACACATTTCCCCACCCACCCACACATTTCACAACCACACACACAACCCCCACCGACACACATTCCGCCACCAACACACACATCTCCCACGCAAACACACATGCCCCACATACACATCCCCCATCTACCAACACCCAGATATCCCCCACCCTCCAACACCCACACATCTCACTACCCACCAACACCCATGCAAACACACCAAATCAGAAGCTGAACAAGGGGCTGTAGTAAGGGGGGAGGAAGAAGATGAAGGACAACAACAACAACCGGATTGATCAAGAAGAACAACAATAACCCGTTTGATTAAGATGAACAATAACAATCCCACTGATTAAGAAGAACAACAATAATCCCATTGATTAAAAAAAAGTAACAATAATCACATTGATAAAGAAAAACAACAATGACCCCACTGATTATGAAGAATAACAATAATTCAAATGGTTCAGATGAACAACAATAACCCCTTTGATTAAGAAGAACAATAACCCGACTGATTAAGAAGAACAATAACCCCTTTGATTAAGAAGAAAAACAATAACCCGACTGATTTAGAAGAACAATAACCCGACTGATTAAGAAGAACAACAATAACCCAAATTATTAAGAAGAACAATAATAACCCGACTGATTAAGAAGAACAATAATATCCCGACTGATTAATAAGAACAATAATAATAACCTCATTGCTTGAGAAGAAGAACAGTAACCCTGTTGACTCGAGCATTTCGTTGTTACATTATAAGAAGACTGGACAGTTGGGACTAGTGATACATACTTTGGTTTCATGTTGGTCTGCAAGCAATACTCTCATCCATAGCATGCTCGTGAGCACTCTAAAGCGGTGTGTGCAATAGACGACGTGGGTGCTGATTGTTATTCGTCATTGTGGGAACTAAGTGTTTATCGTCAATGTGGAAACTAATTATTTATTATTATTGTGCGACCTGATTGTTTATCGTCATTGTGGGACCTAATTGTTTATCGTCATTGTTGGAATTAATTGTTTATCGTCATTGTGGAAACTAATTGTTTATCGTCATTGTGGGAACTAATTGTTTATCGTCATTTTGGGATCTAATTGTTTATCGTCATTGTGGGAACTAATTGTTTATCGTAATTGTAGGAACTAATTGTTTATCGTCATTGTGGGAACTAATTGTTTATCGTCATTGTGGGAACTGATTTTTTAAAGTCATTAGGGACCTGATTGTTTATCGTCATTGTGGGAATTAAACGTTTATCGCCACTGTGAGAACTAATTGTTTATCGTCATTGTGAGAACTAATTGGTCATCATCAATGTGGGACCTGATTGTTTATCGTCATTATGGGAACTATTTGTTTTTCGCCTAAGTGGGAACTAAGTGTTTATCATCATTGTGCGACCTGGTTGTTTACCGTTAGACTGGGGCTTTTGTTGTGACTCTTGCAATCGCACAGCGTGCAAAATGTGTAGTCCACAATAACGTCATCACACAGGTCTTCGTGTTAGTGTTACGTCGTTGTGAAGGTTTCTTGTTGTTGGTCTATTACATTACGATGTGGTAGCCGGCCACACTGACAAGCAGAGTCCATGATAAACGTGAACCATTACAGACGCTTCTGCGTCACTGACAAGATCAGAAGCGCACGCTTGTTCATGAGTCCTATAAAATAGTTATCTTTATTGTGTAGATGGACTGCAATGGGCATCATGCCAAGCTTTTCATAGGAGCCGCTGTGGCTCAGTGGCTAGTACGCCTGCCTGCCGTCCGGTGATCGTGTTTTCGAACCTCCATTGGAGCGGGGATATTTTGTTTTTGTTTTCTTAATTATCTGAATCTTAAAATAAGTATCTTTTTTAAATGTTCTTGAAAGTGCAGGCGGAAGGGTTACTATTAACAACATCGTCCATTGAGTGTCGATTGACTTATAAAAATATGAATCGAGTATCACACGCCCAGTGCACAGTAAGGCGTATGAAACGATTATTTACTTCGCGGTTTTTATAACTGTTTTCTAAGACACGCCTGTCGTCAGCTAATACTCATTTCTAACATATACCACACGTCCTGCCCGCCAGTCACACTCAGGGAGGAAAAGCAATGCCTACTGAGCTGTTCATAATATGCAGGTTTTACACCCCGTATTCATTTGCCTCTCGTTCAAGGATTCAAATGCCCTTCTTGTAGGCTGTCGAGTCATGGGACCCTACACACTCACCCGTCGTCGTGCAACCTCGCTGCTGTTGGGGGAGCGGGGCGTAACAATATAAACCCTAACTAGCAAATCAGTGATGGACCCTAATATAACTTCTCTTTGAGGTTTAACGGTGTGGGCATAATGGAATGGTATAATCGAACTCGTAATCGGCGTCTCTGAAAAAATGTTAGTTTAATTTATTATAACTGAATAAGCCAGCATTGTTTATGAGCATATACAATTGATGATGGGCGCGATAGTATAGTTGATAGGGAGCTACGATGATAATGTCATAAGCACGATCGCACCAAGCTCGACACTTGCCTTAGTCGTCCACCAACAGAGGACATCCATTCCTCCGTGCATTCTGACTTACAAAATGTGGCGGCATCACAGACGCACACCACGTCCCTGCCTGCAAATGTATTTCTTTATGTTTATATCTAATAATGGTACACAAAATGGCAATGATAATAAAGGAATAGTGACAACACACAATTCCCATTATTGCATTTACTACTGATTGCGAAAGCGGCGTAACTGTTCCATTGAGCATATCATCACCATTAAGTGTCTTGTCGGCTGGTAATCAACTGTTAACGAAATCGCCCGGGAAAATACATTTCATTTCTGGTAAGCATTCTTACCGATAAATAAATGGCAATGAAGATGCTTCCTTATCGATAAATAAAGGGGTGTTGAAGATGTTGCTATCTCAGCATTGCTGAGTTGTCTACTCTCGGCAACTGCCTGCTATTCATGGGATGGTGCAGATTTTCTGTAACTGGTTCAACCAATCACAGGATGAGCTGGGGATTCGTTGAGGACTCCAGTCAGCTTTCCTTGGTGTTTTCAAGTGTCGTGAATTATGTGCGAAGGTGTTTCCTCGGCTTGAGTGATAGCAATGTCCTGTACCCTTTCACCGTCTCATTTTAGTACAGATTATTATCTTTCCTCTCCGGAAAAAGCCATAGGTGCTCTCATCTCCACCGTAGCAAATCCATCAGTGTTCAGCAACTATCTGCACCAATCCCTTGCTGAAATCCAAACGTGGACACCCTTTTATAGGTTGTTTCACAGATCATCAGCATCATCGTGTGTGTTGCCAGTAAGCGCGGGTGATCGTGTTTCGCCATCTCACACGATCATCGGAGTAATGGATCGCTGATGGATCAAGTCATTCAGATATTTACTTTTCTGCCTTCCCCTTGTTCTTTTCCCATCAATATTGCAGTTTTCACCAAGTTATGTGGTTTATGTCTTCACATAACGTACCCCCAACAATATTTGACTGTCTACGTCTAAATTTCTCTAATTTTGCATTTGCTTCTTGTAGGAATTGCTGATTGGTTGTCCATTGTATTCTTTGCATTTTCCTCAGAAACCACATTTCTACTGCCATTATATGTTCTTCAGCTTGTCTGCCCATTGTCCACGCTTCACATCCATACAAAAGTATAGTTTCTATGCAAAACTTCAACACCAACATACTTTTTCTTGTTGCAATTGACAATTTTTTTATTGATCAGTATGTTTTCCATCTTGGAAAAGGCTACCTTGCCCATAGCGATTATAATAATCTCTTCAAGGCACACCCCCCCCCCCCCCTCCCCCTTCCTCTAACACCATCAGATAGATCACTGTTACGAGATAGTTGTACTGATTCACTTGTTTAAGAATATTCCAGTTTACCCGTATATTACATACTGTAATTTTTATTTCTAGCCAGTGACCATCATAATATCTGCTTTCTTACAATTTAATTCTAACCTTAAATGACCCAAGATATTCAAAAGTTTCCACCGCCTCAAATTTTTCCTCATTAACATATATTTTTTTCTCCATAGTAGTTTATGTTTTTTTCCTGTTCATTGCCTGCAATACATACTTCATCAATCGCATATCTAATGTTATTGATGTTATGTCTCCCAATGGTGATTCTTTTTAAATCTTCTAAGTTTCTAAAAATATCTTCACCTTAAAAGGAAAAAAAAAAGATCTAGAGGCATTACACATGTCTGTCGCACACCTCTCTTAAAAGGCTAATATTGACCCACTTCATTACACCACAAACATAATTTTCACAATATCCCGTGCCTGTAATGTCTTCCAGCTACAAGTGGTTTTGAAACTCCATGCTCGTACTCGTGCATGACCTGGATAACATATCCATGTATCTGGCTTATCTTGCCTAGAACATCATCAGCAGCTGAAAAATGCTGATGTTGACTGCAACGTCCTGTAAGAGATATAAAAAAAAACCTGGCTTATGCCGGTCTCCGTGGTCTAGAGGTTACACGACTTTCTCCGTAATTCCGTATACTCTCGTGAGTAACGTGAAGTGCGCGAGAATCGGTAGCGATTCTCTCCGCGTCGGTAACTTACGGGGTCGCTCAGAAAGCAATGGCAAACTACTGAGCGTAATCTTGCCAATAAATCAACAATCAGCTGAAAGATGCTGATTTTGACAGCGATGTCCTGTAAAGGATATGCGAATAAATAAAAAGAAAACCTAGCTTATAATACTTATAATTGTTTTTAAAAACTTATTTCTGCCCACTAAAACTCGGGTGTGTATTATATGCCAGTGCTAAAAATATGTTGTTTCCCTAATGGAAATTAACCTTTTTATCAGAAAAGTGTTGGCTAAATCAAGCTTGCGTATTATACAAGAGTGGTTATAATACACGAGTGCGTATTATTCTCAAGTGCGTATGATACTCGAGATTTTACGGTGAGTGTTTACAAGAAAAAATTATCTAGGCGTGTTTTACACTTGTGCCAGATCTGTGCGTTTTGAACTTTATTTACTAAGAATCAGACAAAATGATAGATAGAATGTAAAGACCATGTTAGAATGTACTATTTTGGTGACTTTTAATGCCACCTTACTTCGTTGTATGTATGCTAACTGATATCTGTGAATAATAAAAGTACTATCACATCGAACTGATGGCGTCTACCGTAAACAGTGCATGATAATTTCTTATTCTCTTCATTAAATGTCCGTTACAAGATTCTTCCCCACTGCACATCGTTGCGTCTTTATATATCTGTAAAGAGAGTATCCCAATGTTTCTTTTCGGCCAGGTCTCTTTTGCGTCGTATCTGTAAATCTGGCTTTTAAATGTTGAGTCTGCTGACGTTATCCGTGGCATTCGGGTAGGACATTTGTATAAATTTCAATCAATCATTCCATTTACTTATCCTTTCAGCCTGTCTTCTTCTCTTTGTGCTTCCGCTTTAGAGAATCTGTTTGACTGGTTTCAATTGAGTGAATGCATTCACATTAGGTATGTTCTTCTAGTGAGAGTTGTAATTGATGAGTGAATCCTCGAGACATCACATTATCAAATCCAATATAATTATAGGTAGAGCGTGAACCCCGATCTACTACCCATATGAGTATAGAGTTAAATTAAAGGGCCCCTTTAGAGATCTTGAGACGTAGTAGTCCCACATTGATATAGGCAAATCGGAGGGTTTCGTAACATTTTTTTTAAAAGTATTATGTTTGTTTATGGGCCGGTTGCGTGGTGAGTGTTACGAATGCAATGCGTAATCCCGAATACCGAGGGCGATTTGGAAGCAGACCGCCGTGCGTTGGTTTCTAACAAAAGTATTAGTGCTTGTGGTTTATAAACCAATGACACGCTACTGAACGTAAACTTGCAAGGATATCACAAACAGTAAAAAAGGCACTGAGGTTGACTGAGATGTCATGTCAAGGATATGCAACTAACTAACTTGTTTATGGGCCCCGATAACACAATGAAGACAATAAGGACACAAACAATAAAAAAGGTAGTAATAAACATTATGAGTGAATGACGCAGAGCAACAATAATGTCTGGAAATGAAAGAACAAAGATGACAAGAGAATAACAATATACTTGGCATTTCCTCTTGCCCATTGTCGTGCGTGGTTATGGTTGCACGTGCAGCACTCTTCTATTTGTAATAGCACTTAGCGGGTACGCCTTTAGCGTCAAGGAAGCCAGCCGAATTATATAGTTTGTGGATGTCCATAAACCTGGATTAGATACCTGATTATTTGTATTGTGTTGTATTATTTTTATGTGATTCCCTTCTCGGTTATTGTGCTGACTGTAACGGTTTTACTTTATTCGTTAATGTGTATCTGTATGTCTGTTCTTTTGGCCCAGTCAATATGTTTGTTTCAGACGGCCTGTCTGTCTGTCTATCTGTATGAGGCAGGAACTGTCTCTGTCTGTGACGACCTGTCTGTCTCTATCTGTCTATTCATCTGTCTGTCTGTTCGTCTGCCTGCCTGCTTGTCTGTCTGTCTGTCTGTCCGTCCGTCTGTCTGTCTGTCCGTCCGTCCGTCCGTCTGTCTGTCTGTCCATCTGTCTGTCTGTCTGTCCGTCTGTCTGTCTGTCTGTCCGTCTGTCTGTCTGTCCGTCTGTCTGTCTGTCTTTTTGTCTGTAAGTCTCAGGCAGTATGTCGACACGTACGTCTTTCTCAGGCAGACTGTTTGTGAGTATCTGACTGTATGTCTGTCTAGCTTTATAACACTGGTGAGGAATACATTCACAAACGTAAAGTGGCACTCATATAAGACAAGGGCAAGAAGTCATTAATTATGAACGAATTTCTCATGTTATTTAGTTCCCTCAAGAGTTCTCTGAATTGGGTTTTATATCTCTCATCTTGTTGTCATAGCCTATCTCCTTCTCCATCCCTCCTTCGTGGAAGGGACCTCACATCTAGTTATCCACGTCTCTAGCTCACATGTGAATGTACTCGTACCCGGACATGCATGTGTGTCAGTTCTTCTCCTCTGTGCTGTGAACTAAGGGACAGAGAGATGCACAGTGTCATAACTCCCCTACACACTAAGTCCATGATTCGAAACCAGCCACCGGAGATTTGGAAGCAGACTGCTTAGCGTTGATTTCGATGGTATGAGGCGTAGGCCGCTCAGAAAGCAATGACAAACTACTGAATTCAAAAATCAATGACAAACTACTGAACCGAAATTGCCTACTAAAGCTTAAATAGTCAATAAATGCCGAGATTTATTGCAACGTCCTGTAAAGGACACGCAAGTAATTTTTCACCTCCTCTAAATACAGCCCACTTAAGTTACGGGCTCCATCTATTCGTTAATAGATTTTTCCCCCTGTAACAACTTTGCCAGAGCATTGACCTTTTCATCTGCTCAATGTGATGGTAAGCTGCTGTAGGATTCTTTAGCGTAGACAAGCCTGCACACGACAATTCCTATTTTTTTATTCGCCATTATCCAGGAAGATTGGATATCCTTCAAGGGATCACGGGACGTGTGATGTATTTAGAAACAATTCTTTTGTGTAAACATTCCCAGCCTTGTCCTTCAATTTTAACCCATAGGCTTTGAATCAAAGATGTGATTTAGTCAGAAACCATTCATTTATGTAAAAATGCTTCGCCTTATTCTACAATTCGAACCCGGCAGGTTCTGGACCAAAGGTGTACACCGACATATCTCAGCTACACCTTCCCCATTCATAATATAGAAGTCTACTACCATTCCATCCTATGTACTCAACTCTCTCTCTCTCTCTCTCTCTCTCTCTCTCTCTCTCTCTCTCTCTCTCTCTCTCTCTCTCTCTCTCTCTCTCTCTCTCTCTCTCTCTCCCTCTCTGTGCACAGCCTTCCATACCAATCAGCTAATCATCATGTCCTTTGCAAAATGTCACTCTAGTCTCCGCCCGCACGAAAGACTCCCATGCTTTCGCCAGTTTCCATGTTCATGCCCGGGCTGTCTACCACGTCCTGTGTCCACCTTCGCGTTGGTAGGCAGCTGCCTCTTCTTCCAATGGCCGTGCATTCCACGCCATGTCTGTCTAAGCCACTGTAGCGGTTCATGTGGCCAGGCTCTTTATGTTTCCGAGACCAGTTGCCCAGTTGTGTATGAGATCTTTCTCTTCGAGGTTCAAATCTTATAGACCATTCTGCCTATCTTACACACACACACACACACACACACACACATATATATATATATATATATATATATATATATATATATATATATATATATATATATATATATATATATGTATATATATAAATATATATATATATATATATATATATATATATATATATATATATATGTATATATATATATAAACACACATACACACCCGCCCACATACACACACACTCATACACACACACTTTATGTCTCTGTCTTCTCTGTCCCTCACTCTGTGCCTGTTTTACTCTCTATTTCCCTGCCCGTCTCTCTGTCTCTGCTTCTCTCTCTCTCTCTCTCTCTCTCTCTCTCTCTCTCTCTCTGCCTATTTCTCTGTCTGTCTCTCTCTGCCTGTCTTTCTCTGCCTCTCTCTCTCTCTCTCTATTTATCTATCCATCCGTCTGTCTGTCTGTCTATTTGCCTGCTTGCGTGATTGTGGTGTGTGTGTGTGTGTGTGTGGTGTGTGTGTGTGTGTGTGTGTGCGTGTGATCGAATTTATCTGCCCTCCTGCCTACCGATCTTCTGTACTCCACCCATTCTCTATTGGTTTGCCCTCCTGGGCACCAATCTAATTCCGCTTTCCCTCAACTCTCTGTACTCTTTCGGCATGCACCTACATCTACCTGTCCTAACTCCCCCCTCCCCCCAGTCCCCACTTTCCCTCCCTACGTGTCTCCTTTCCTATGAGACTGGCCTCCCCCATTCCCCTCCTGTCTATCCGCAGCCATCCACTTCGCAATCTGTGTGAGAAACTAATGAAACAAACTGTAAGGTCGTGAGTAGATGCAGTGCCAAGGTGAGAGCAGCCGTCGTGCTCACACCTGGTACAGGTAAGAGGTCAGATCTGAAGGCCGGTCCTGCCAGGCGATGGAATGTTCTCGGCTGGAAAAAGTGATCGCTTGTGCCTCCTTGTATGATTTACGTTTGCCTTCCCTGCCTTGATGCCCTTTACTCTTATTTTATTGAGGGCGTGTCTCTATCTATCTATCTATCTATCTATCTATCTATCTATCTATCTATCTATCTATCTATCTATCTATCTGTCTGTCTGTCTGTCTGTCTGTCTGTCTGTCTGTCTGTCTGTTTGTTTGTCTGTTTGTCTATCCGTCCGTCGATGTGCCTGTCTGCCTGTCTATCCGTCCGTCTATCTGCCTGCCTGGCTGGCTGGCTGGTTGTCAACCCATTCATCTGTCTATCTGTTTCTCTGTCTTTATGTTCGTCTCATGCTGTTAAATTACCTATTCTTTATCTGTCTATTTACCTGCATGTCTGCCTCTATTTGTAACTCAGGCTGCCTAAATGCCTGACTGCCTTCCTTACTCACACATAAATTCGCAAGTAATGTATGACGATCATAAAAGTAGATGAAAGAAGAAGATATTATAGGACGTACTAGACAACATAAACATTGAACGCCGAAATCACACTGTGTCCTCAGATGAGTTCCCCTGTTGATATTTGTGTGTTTTGTCTTTTCTACTGCTGTGTTAACTCACTCGCCATGTCCGTGTGTAGCACTGGTCTGGTTCGATTTGTTAAAGTCGTCTCACCCTCCCCCTCCTCCTCTCTCTCCCCTCCCTCTTTCCTTCACTCTGTACGCGTGGCGATGCACGATCTCTGTGTGCTTCTGTCTCTCTGTGTTTATGTTTTCTACATTAATGTAGTAGTCGTATGTTTGTGTACGCGTGTCCACGGACGGTGCGAGTTTGTTTACTGTTGTCAGAGCTGTAAATACAAGTGTGCACTCTGTGCACTGAAACTAGTACATGGCGTGCATGGGCGTGCTAGACACTGCGCAGTTGTCTGTTCCCATTCCGCTAACTTTCTTGTAAGCTACTTTCAGTGGCTCTCATAATATAACGTTCTTTAATTGGTTATCATACTGTAACGTGCTTTCAGTGGTTCTCATAATGTGATGTACTTTCAGTGGTTCTCTCAATGTGAGATACTTTCAGTGATTCTCATAAAGTGACGTACTTTAACTGGTTCTCATTATGTAAAGTATGTTCAGTGGTTCTCATAATGTAACGTACTTTAACTGGTTCTCATATTGTAACTTACTTTCAGTGGTTCTCATATTGTAACGTACTTTCAGAGGTCCTCATATTGTAACGTACCTTCAGTGGTTCTCATATTGTAACCTACCTTCAGTGGTTCTCATACTGTAACGTACTTTCAGTGGTTCCTATAATGTGACTTACTTTCAATGATTCTCATATTGTAAATTGCTTTCAGTGGTTCTCACAATGTAATGAGTGATTCAACGAAAACGAGAAGTAAAATCTGTAAGCTTTACTAGATCAAAATCACCAATGACAAAATAGACCTTGTTGCCAAGTCCTTCGTCAGTACGCAAACAATACACAAAGACTAGTACAACTACATGAACACGCCTACATGAAGCTAGATGAAGGTTACTCATCTGTAGTGAAGAGCTGCCTATGTAACGGACTCGACATGTGTGTAGCACACGCCTCATATGTAGGTATAAGAGAGAATGCTGGAAATGCGTGCTGTACCGCTGAACCATAACACGATATTCGAAGTTAGTTGGTAGAGGGTCGTCGCTGGAGCTACGAAGTTAGTGATTTGTGCGACGCTTTCAGCAGGCCGTCCCTGTGGAAAGAGACCAAGCCATATGGGATAAAACCCGGTGCAATGAAGTCGATACTCTCAACTTTTAAGACTTTAAGACGTTTTAATCCTATCTGGTGCTACATAATAGTTCGTGCACCGTACTGAGAATCTCCATGATTGGTCTGTGAAAGGAGACTGGGGCAGCTCATGAGATATCGGTATTCTATTAAAGTGTTCCATACACAGAACCTAAAGCGGTTATTTAAAAATAATAACCGGAATAAAACAACAGAATGTCTGGTAAAAGTGAAAGCTACGGATGTAATACACTACGAACATGTACTAGCTGGGCCTGCGTAAGATAGAAAAGATAAAACACTATGACAGAATCACTCATGTGGAGCTTGGGGGGGGGGGGGGGGGGGAGAGAACCAGACAGATTCCAGCCAATCAAGACGCGAATAAAGATGCTGGTCCTGTAGGACACATACTTAGACAACTTAATACTACCATAGCCGGTCTCCCTGGCCTAGGGGTTAACGTCTTTCTCTGTAATCCCGTATATCCAGATGAGGAACGTAACCTGCGCGATAATCGGTAGCGGCTCTCGTAGCGTTGGTAACTTACGGGGTATGTGAGCCGGGCGCTTAGAAAGCAATGGCAAACTACTGAGCGTAATCTTGCTAAGAAATCAACATACAGCTGAAAGATGCTGGTGTTGACAGCGATGTCCTGTAAAGGATATGCAATAAAAAAATATACTATCATGCCGGACTCCGTGGCGAAGAATTTCAGACGCGGCTCATAGTCCCGTATACCCACATTCAAAACACAGCAGCGCACGATCTGGCAGCAGATCGCGTTGCGTTGGTTTTGCGTTGGTATCGTTGCCTATCGTACAGAAAACAACGGCAAACTACTGAACGTAAACTTGCCAAGAGATCACAATGGCAACAAATGCTGGTGTTGACTGCAAAGTCATGTAAAGGATGTGCAACTAACTTAATAATACTATAACTAGGGCACACTTCCTCTAAAAACCACAGCAGAAAAATAAAGGGGGTTCTAAAACAAGGAGAATTATAGTTAGATGAACGATATGGGAAGGAATGGTGGAGATAGCAAAAGATAGGACGGCTGGTGTGAGGTGGTTGTTGGCGTGTGCTCTAACCGGGGATAAAGAGCAGCAGCAGTAGAGGAAGAATAGCTACGAATACAGACTTCCTGTGGTCAATGTTAAAATATACGGGCCCCAGATATTGGCCTCACCTGCTTTTAGAGCTAAGGCCGTACGCTGTGGTAAATGAGCTCTTGTAGAGGCCATGCGGAACCGAACCACTGACAATGCCAGTGCTAGATGGATACGCTAGCTCCCTACCCACTAGAAGCGATCAAAGAAATATCAGTTGCTGAAGAACACTTAAGGACGCTGAAATAGCATCAGAAAAAATATTCTTGGGTATTAACTGGCACTCACAGAAGGAAAAGAAAGAAGTCGAGATATGAGTACAAACTAGTTAAAAAGTTAGTTGCACTTCGTTTACAAGACGCTGCAATCAACCCCAGCATTTATTGACTGTTTGTGATATACTAGATAATTTTACGTTCAGTAGTTTAGTTTCTAAACGACCGAAGCCTCATACTATTAAAATCAACGCAAAGCGGTCTGCTTCCAAATCGCCGGCGGCAGATTTCAAACCTTCGACTCGATGTGTCGGGGAATTCTGGAACTGCGTGTCACCTACTCCTAAGCCACAGACACCGGTTACTAAAATCTGGACAATATAAAAACTGAAGCTTTGGGAACACTGGGATTCGAACCTGCCACCTTCATATAATGACAGTGCCTACTTATTCTAGGAACAAGTGTACTTTGACGCGCGGTCAACTAGAGCTCTGATCGCAGCTTCGTTTCTTTGCTTTTATAAGTGCTAATGGATCCTTCTGACGTTATTTCTCGACCAGCAAACTTGTAAGTGTTGACGTCATACTTTCTCGGCAATGTTTGACCCAGCTTGTGTTTTGACGACATACCTTAAGGTGACTACGTCATTCCTACCTGAAACCTCCGCGTCAGCATCATGGGAAGCCTAGATAGGGCGGACTTTCTACCTGCACGCGCTGTGCTATATTTACACATGTGGGTGTCGTCAGCAGAATATGATTAGTGGCGCTTGCTGCATTCCTTCTTGTATTTTTTTTTTACTCAAAAAGGGCGGGAAAGAGGGAGAAAAAAAAGGGGGGAGGGGGTGAGACGAAAGGGTGTCCTACTTGGGAAAGTGGTCAAGCCGCCTGTTTCACGCAGCGAAAGTCGTGAGTTTGTTTCCGGATTCCGTCATGCGCTTCGCAAGTGCAATTTTCTTTCGTGGTCGCTGGAGCAACCATATGGGATAAAAACCCGGTGCAATGAAGTCGACCCTACGACTTTAAGTGACTTTTTAAAGCGTTGGAGCTTTTAATTGGTGCTCTGTACGACGCTGTTAGCAATGCCGCTCTGCGGAAAGGAGACTGAGGCATATTGGATAGAATCAGGTGCAGTGCAATCGATCTTCTTGGCTTTAAAAATGTCGATGTTATTAGGCTGGCCAGCTAGTTAGCGCATCGAATTGAGGCCCTTGATATGTGGATACACAGAAGAATAGGTTGCGTTTAATAGAAACATGTACAGACAAATAAAGGAGTCTTCTTCTTCTTCTTCTTCTTCTTCTTCTTCTTCTTCTTCTTCTTCTTCTTCTTCTTCTTCTTCTTCTTCTTATTCTTCTTCTTTTTTCTTCTTCTCCTTCGTTCATCCGGGAAGTTTTTTCGGACGTGATTGCGTTGTGCCTATTTACAGCAGAGCTGAGTTCTTGCGCCGTTAGGCCGACACATCCGACTTCTGCGGGCATTTGTTGACCGGGTTAACCTTCTCGAGTAAAGGAGTCTTAGACATGGCGCACAATGAAAAGGGACCTGATGGGGGTTAAAAATATACAAGCTGAACATTTTGGTAACATTAAAAGACACTACATTCTTATAGGAAAAGTCGAAGGGCAGATCAGCAAGAGGAAAGCAATGATACAAGTGGGAAGATAGCATCAAGAGATGGCCCAAAAGCTGTCCGTTTGAGTGTATGAAATTAACTGAAGGCAACTATCATTTCGGAGATGGCACTTGATTTATTGATTTATTTCCATCCATCCATTATGAGCCATGCCGATAAGTGTGGGCGGTCATGTTTTGCCATCTCACTCGATCACCAGAGTCGTGGATCAGCTCTATGTTTCTGTCTCAACCAGGCCACGTGGCAAAGCCATCCAGGTATTTACTTCTCGGTCTTCCCCTTGGTATCTCCCCTTCGATCTTGCCAGTTGTCACCAAGTTCTCCAAGTCATTTCTTCTCATAACATGCCCAAACAATTTTAACTGTCTACGTTTAATGACTCTAATCAGTTTACGATCTTCATTTGTTGTTTATGTATTTACCAGATCGATAAATAGGTAGACAGGTGTAATCGACAGATAGCGGTCGCGTTAGAGCCGCTGAGGGCTACGCTGATAGTGTAATGAGCTCGGTGGGACCAGGGAAGGACGCTTGCGCTCCTCGTCTCATTAAGTGATGAAAGACTGGCCAGCTATGCCTCAGTGCATTCAGGCCGACACAATGTGACTGCATAATCTCATCGCGGGCCAATGACAAGTTTCTTCTTCTGGGCATTGTTTGATGATTATTGTCAACGGCGGTAAGTATGTACGAGTAACAATTAAAAGGTCCCTGTTACACGCCTAAGGCGCATTGGGCTCATGAGGCTAAACCCAGATTTGTATACACCAAATTTTACCCAGTGGGTGATGTGTTCGGTATCTCACCGGCCGCCTTTACTTCCCAAGACATTTCTCTGTACCTATTTTAGGGGATTGACATGGGATATTAGTTCAATATTGACAAAAGGTCGAAACCGCCCCCATCCCCTCCACCCATACCATTTTCCGGATAGAAACCAAGACCAGGACAGGCGAGCGTCCAGCCGCTGCGCTACCGCATTTCCCGGTTTACATTTGAGTAGAGAGGTAGGTAGATAGCCAGTAGCTCAATATCTCTATTTAATAACCTCACAATCTATTTCTCTTCATCCAACTTTCCCAATGCCTAGTGAAATAATATCCCCATGCCCCTACTCCCCGAGCACGTTGTCGGAATAGCATCCCAACTCTGTCACCCCGTGAACAAATATTCAAAATGCCACCTGAGAATACTCTCAGAAACAAATGTCAGATCTCCCGTACCTCTCAGTTTTATTTATAGACAACCAACAGGGAATAACATACACCAAATCAAGCACTCACTCTCTCCTCTCATGCTTTCTCTTGTCTCCTGCGCTTTATTTCTCTCCACATTCTTCTACTGTGGTACCATTTTGCCGCCATAGTTTTGCTTTTATGAAATAAGCATTAGGTTTAGTTCTCGCTTCCTATAGACACATTTTACGCATCGCTGTACGATCAAAAGATGGCGACTGCAGCAGGATCTGAGCGGCGGACAATGACCAAACAACTTTCAGTGAAGTCAGTAAAGAGCCCTTCCACACGCCTCGAGTCGTATTGGCCATATGATACTAGTGCAGCATTAGGTTTAGAAACAAGCTGCACTCAATACATGATGTGATCAATATCACGCTGACTGCCTTATCCAAACATTTTCTGGTACACATGCTGTACGCTCGAGTCAGGTGGATACTAGGCAAATTGACACACCTCTGAGGGTCGAACACATGACATCAGCGAGCACTTTCATGAAGTTAGTACAAGCGTCTGTCACAGCTCGACCACGGGCCCGAATACAAACTAGGCAATGTGACAATCTAAGTCATCAACTACTTTTCCGTGCTATCACGGCTACTGATCTATGGTGCTGTGTCTTAATTTTCTTGACCACGTGGCACCGAATTAGTGATGTGGTCAGTATCACCTTGCCTCGCAGAAAATGTCGGGTAACCGTTTTATAAAGTTGGAACCCCGGAGCCAGATTTCACACCAGTCTCCAGAATTATGAGAACCGAAGAATACCGAGCCAGCAGTCGAGGGCTCCAGCCTCTGCTCTACCACAGCTCCAAGCGTTATTATAATGCAGTGATTGTAAATGACGAAACGGTGTTCTAAGTTCAGAGTACGTAGTACACTGGAGAGAGTACACGATCAACATTAGAGCATAGCAAATTGCACAACAAACAGAATAAATAGTACTTCCGTTGAGAGCAATCAAACGAATGAACATTAGAGCATACAAACTGGCATCACGATAAGGGTCAGCAGTACTTATTCAGAAATTAAACCATCACAATTTAAGCACAGGAAATTGCACAAAAGAGTAAGTAGTCCCCCTGCAGAGATTAATTAATAATTTGTCCCAAAGCAGGGACTTGCCCATTCCAACACATTGGTCATCTCACCACACCCCCAGCCCTAAGTCTAACACACTGGTCATTCTAGTATATTAACGTGCAGTCTTCTGTTACGCTTTTGAAACGAACTCCAACCTCGTGAGCTGTGGTGGCACAATGGCTTGCACTCTTGCTGTCCAGTGTGGTGGTCATGTGTTCGATTTATCTTCGACCCAGGGGTTTTTACTCCTTTTACGGGGTTCTCAAGTCGACGCCATCACATTTCATGTTGTAAGCCCTGGATGCACGGAGGGACAGGTGGCCAGCCGTTTCCTCATTTTCGCAGACGACGAGCTCAGGCCTCGAACCCGTGTCCGACCGTGCTCATGACATTACTAGTGTAATTCTCTACCAACTACGCCAGCCCGGCCACCCCTGCAGAGACGACATAATCAATATTCCAGCATTAAGAATGACATTAAAAAACACAGAAAGTAGACATTCCACAGAAATTAAACACACATTCCAAAATTATCGAAATAACGACATTGAATGACAAAAGGGGTACATTGTCACCATTGATGAATTATAGTTACCCGGCAAGATTAATGTAAAAGATAGGAAGTCACTAGTGAAACAGAGCAGGTCGTGATCCTGTTTGAATTAAACATTTTCCATGCCAGTTCAATAAAAACACATGGGGAATGGCAGAAGAATCATGGTATGTCGTGAACGGTAAACATTACGCAGAGAATGCCCGACAAGGCTACTAGACCACAAGGATAAACACATATGGTAGGTAGTCATTTGGCAAAATGTAAACACAGACACCAAGCAAGATCAATACAGCACATGGCTAAACAAAGATTTTTGTCCCGAAACGTTTTAAGTATGTCTTCATGATATATCTGCCTCATCACTGCCTACCTTGTTTATTTAGCAATATCCCACGAGAAACAGAAGGAACTATTTATAATTGTGTCCCCACTCCGCCATCTTTCTAAAATACGCAGACGTCGCGTTCCGTTGGGTAAACAAATCACTTTTAGGACAAATAAATGTTACAAGTTGTGCAGGGTCTGTTGTATCAATCCGCTGAATCATGTCTGTATGTTTTCATGAAGTTCTGCAGTTGGGACGTGCAGATGCCGCGTACCATCATCTGAGCTTCAAGAAGGTTGCACACTTCATGGATGGCATATCCGGTTAACCAGTGCAAAGGCTCATATGCCTTGATTTTTTGAACGTCCACTCCAATAAGCATTTAGTTTTGTGAACTGCCTGTACTCATACTCTATGGGGAATATCTGGTGGTTTTTCCATTACCCACCACATCCAGATACGAGATGTATATGTAATATTCTGTAGGAAAGGTTTTATTTTTTGCGCTCGCTCACTCACTTTGAACTCAAGCGTAGTCCATGCATTCTAGTAACACTAGACTGAATTTTGCGTGTGAATAGCTTTCCCTATTACCAGTATCCCTCGCCATCAGGTGAACCCACTCCGACTTCAGAAGTACTTGTAATTTACGTCCCAATTTCAAGGACGAGAAGTTAAGAATTTTAGTCCAACTGTCCTGTGTAAGGGTTAAACCCCCTACTTCAGCATCAGCACACTGGATGTTTAAGAACGAGCTCTGTTATCCACTCGGCCATGCTGACCTCGCTGAGAAAGTTACATGGTATCAAGAACCTAAGGCACAACACCATCATCATTATCCAGCCCCTTGCCGGCTGGCGTGGCGATCATGCTTCTCCACAAATTACAATCTCCGACGTCATGGATCAATTCGTGTGTTGACTCTCTTCCAGTAACAAATTAAAGTACAATTTATGCGCACATACATATTGCCTGTGGAAATATAAGGCAGTGAGTGAGTAATGGACCATTTCACAAACACTAAATATGAAAATAGGAACTTTTGAACTTAAATGTTTCAGAAAAGGTCATATAATATCGTGGACCAAAAAGAAGAAAAATATTCACATTCTACAGGATTGGAAGATCGAAGATGTGGCTATTAACAGTATCCGTATTAAACGGTGTAGGAAGAATAGTGATGGAAAGTATGGTTGTTTACTGGTAGAACAAGCAGCTGTCGACCAGCATAAAGATGAACACCGGATGTTGCAAACATCTTGGGCATGAAAATACACCAGGTAGTACTGCTCAGGATCCATAATCTTTTCGGCGGGCCATGCTGAGTGTCACGTCCTGCAAAGGACTTGCGGCATGAGGATGATGATTGTTATGTTGTGGATAGTTTCTCTAACGTTTGCCAGAGCATTTCAAAATAGGAAACACGGGCAGCGTCGCCCCCTGGCTTCCTTCCTGGTAGCTACACGACTGACTTCCTGACCTGTCTGCACCATTTGCCTTTGATGGGCTTTTCCCTTGTTTACAGAAGTCTCTTTGTTTCATGCATTCGCTGGCTTTGATCTCAAGTGTAGTCCCTACATGCACTACTACTTCTGGTGCACTGGACTGACATTTGCGTTCGGATTAACTTTCCCTCTCCGTTAAGCGTACCCACTCCGACATCTGAGGTACTTGTAATTTATGTTCCCAAGTCAAGGACGGAAAGTCAGCATCTTAGTCCAACTGTCCGGTGTAGGGTTTGAAGCCGCTACCTCAGAATTAGTACACCGGATGTTTAAGAGCCAACGCTCTTATCTATTCGGCCATGCTGACGCATTTGACAGCAGTATGTTTGTCTACGAGTAGGGCTGGGTCAGGCTATTATTTAGCATTAGTAACAATCTACTGGCTCACCACACCCCCAAGGTCATTCTAGTCTATTAACGTGGAGTCTTCTGTCACACTTTTGAAATGAAAACAAACTCTAACCTCGTGAGCCGTGGTGGCGCAGTGGCTTGCACTCTTGCTGTCCAGCCTGGTGATCATGTGTTCGATTTATCTACTACATCGGGATATTTACTCCTTTTATCTGGGCTCTCAGGTCGACCCAACTTAACAATGAACGCCATGAAATTGTGTAGGAAGTAAAGGTGTCCGTAATTATTTTGATCGTATCATCCATTCCTTGCATCATGTGCCATGCCGGTAAGGCTGGGCGGTCATGTTTCGCCATCTCACTCGATCACCAGAGTCGTGGATCAGCTCCGTGTTTCTGTCTCGACCATGCCACGTGGCCAAGCCATCCAGGTTTTTACTTCTCTGTCTTCCCCTTGGTCTCTTCCCTTCGATCGTGCCAGTTGTCACCAAGTTCTCCAATTCATTTCTTCTCATAACATGGCTTGGCCACTGTGGCATGGTCGAGACAGGAACACGGAGCTGATCCACGACTCTTGTGTTCGAGTGAGATGGCAGAACATGACCGTCCCACGTTTATCAGGCATGGCACATAATGGATGGATGGACTATGAAACAGATTTAGTCTTACTGTGCATATTTAGCAAGTAATAAACTGTATCATCCTAGATCCATTCTCTGTTGCGTGTTGCTGTGTGTAATACCCACCGGACGGAATGTAGTAATAAGATTCAGGCGTGTGTAGTTTCCCGCTGGCTTTGGATTGAGAGGGAAAGACACCAGACGACCCAAGCTAGGCATCATCTTGTTCATCATCTCGCAGTTCTGTCTCTGGTGTTTCATTCGGATGTAGATGCGCACTTTACCGTTAGCCTGATGGTTATTAGACCACTATATTGTTTTTCATGGACCTAGATATGGGAAAGGGAACCCCCTTTTGCTTC
>JACEFZ010014753.1:0-14479 GCA_014155875.1 Cepaea nemoralis | reverse complement strand
GGCTATTCAAAATTTAACAAAGTTTAACTTGTACTGGCTATTTACAATTTAACAAAGTTAAACATGCACTAACTATTAAATATTAAACATTTAGCAAAATTTAACGTGTTGTTGTATCCACCGCACAATTATGTTTAAATTGTGCATTGAACTAGTTAATAAAGTTTAACTTCTATATGATGCTAGCTACTATAAGTTTAACTTCTACTGGCTGTTACACTAGTTAACATACTTTCACTTCAACTAACTGTAAAATTATTTAATCAAGTTTAACTATAGGGTATATTTTTAATGACTGTGCAGTGTTTGAAAATATTGTCGGTCCAAGTTTTGTATTCACCCTCTGTAAAGTTCATGCAACATAATAGGTAAATACAATACTTGGACCGGCAATATTTTTAAATACAGTCATTAAAAATACACCTTGTAGTAGCAACTGTGGGGTATTACTCTATAAAGGTAATAAAGTTTAACGTGTACTAAGTATTAATACAGTTAACAGTTCACCCCTGGTACAGAATGTTAAAATATTTCATAGTTTTATCTATGCCAGCTGTACAACTATTTAACTGATTCAGTGCCCAACAAATAATAGGTTTACACCAAACAATCAGATGAGTTAGTAGTACGAGGGGAAGTCAATAGTAAGTCACAAATGGCTGTAGAAAAATAACTAACTATGATAACAACTTGAAACCAGTTTATTTTTAAACATACATTGTCCCTTTATTTCTCAACATAATTTCCACCAACATGGATGCACGTATCCCATTGCTTTATCAGTCCTCCCAAACCGGCTACATAGAACTGCGTGCTAAGTTTTCATTTACCTGCTCTCCCACAGAACTGTGTGACATACTTATTGACTCACCATCGTACCTATTTCTCCCAGTTATGCACCGCTTTACGGGAAATCACTAGGGGCTAAGTTTACTGAAAACCCACCTTGGCGAGAGACATTTTGCGAGTGACACCGAAGTTGAATGTGAAGTGAAAACATGGTTTAGAAAACAGAGCACGCAGTTCTAAGCAGCCGGTTTGGGAGGACTGATAAAACGATGGGATAAGTGCATCAATGTTGGTGGAAATTATGTTGAGAAATAAAGAGACAATGTATATATAAACATAAACTGGTTTCAAGTTGTTCATAGTTAGTTATTTTTCTACAGCCATTTGTGACTTACTTATTAACTTACCCTCGTATAATGTACATTTCCATTCACTGAGCATTGAAACTATGGAAGATGCCACGGAACAAAACAAATAACAATTATCTTTCAGCACTGAATCAGTTCATCAGGTTCAACTAGCACCAGATAAAAAACAATAGGCATAAAGAATAATAATAATTAGGGAGGAAGAAATGTAACAATGTAGATATTGAGCAATAGTAATATATAAAGCACAAAGAATAGTGATAACTGTGACATAAAGAATACTAATGCATCTGGCATAAATTATAGTAATAAATTAGGCATACAGAATTATTATAAATTAGGCACAAAGAATAGTTATAAATTAGTTATAAAGAATAGTAATACATTCAACACACACATTTGCTCATAAAGACCTACAGAAATGTATTCTATAGAGAAGGCTGGGGAATACAGCCAAATGACTTTATGGTATTGTATTGGATTGTATCATATCATAGTGTAATGTATCCCATCGTATTGAATTGTATTGTATTGTATCGTTTTTGTAGTGATACCAACAATATCCTGTTCAACCCTTCTAGGTTATAATTTGGATATATAGTCATCAACATCTAGTGCCTTGCTGACAAAAAAAGGCTAATATGCTCCATTACATCTTACAATTTCCAATGGCATGTATCTTGTATTAATTCATGTGCTGAGTCTTTTTCAGGCCATTAACACAAGACAGTCAAGAATTTGCTCTCGCTGTTTTCCTCTATCTCTTTCTCCACAAATCTTTCCAGCTGTCACAACATGATCCATTTTTTGGTTCTTCTTATAATGTGGCCAAATAAGACTGCCACTTTCTGATGTTTGTGATAGTTGTCTTTGCAACTTTATCTCACTCAAAATGTCCAGATTGCTCATTCTGTCTGTCTAGGAAATTTCCATAACTCTTCAAAGTTGAATTAAGTTGAGTTGAGTTGAGTCAAGAACCAACATCACAGTACTTGGAACATTCCCAAACGCTCTCCATCCTCATCTGCAACAGCCAGCGAGGAGTCCCAATTCTAATGGTACCAGAAGCAGTCTGATTATGTATCCGTTTGGTCTTTCCTCAGAGTTTTGAGTGTCGGTCAGAACTTCTGGCCACTCCCTGCAGCACCATTATCTCCAGGTCATGATGATGATGAGCCAATCTGTCCGCCTGCTCATTTCCCCAAGACACCAGCATGTCCTGGGCAAAAAGAATTCAACAGATGCTATTTTTTTTTAATTGTTGAATGGAAGCCTGCCATTCTGCCCAAATCATACTTATCTTCACCTTTCTCATCATACTTTGTGAGTCTGTTACAATGTTTCTCCAAATGTATCATCATCATCAAGTGCCCTGCCAGCTGGCAGGTGTGGTCTGTGGCAAGTGTTCATGTCTCTCCAAAGATCTCGGGCTTTAGGTGTTCTGGATCAACTCTGCTTATGATAATCCTCCATGACACCTTCTCAATCCATCATTTCCCTTGGTCTGCCTCTGAATCTCTTCCACTTGATCTTTTCAGTTGTCACAATGTTCTCTCATCATATGATCAAAGAAAGCTGTTTGTCTCTTTCTTATTGTTGTATATAAATTTCTAGTATCATAAGCCTCTTTCAGGCAATCGTTGTTAGTTACTCTGGCAGTCCAAGGAATTTGCAACATTCGTCTCAGCAACCACATCTCTGTTGCTTCCTGAGTTCTTCCTAATTTGTTAATTTACATTCTGAGATTACTGCCATACAGCAAAACAGGTTCTATATTCCATTTCAGCACTCTTTCTTATATTCAACAATAGTGACTTAATGCATGAAGATACCTTTCATTTTCTGAAATGCAGCTTTTGCTTGCCCTATTCTGTTCTTAATCTCTGTTGTGCTTCTTCCATCTCATGTTATAATTGCCCCTAGGAATTTAAGATTATCCACTTGGTTATCTTTCTTATAGTTGTATATAATGTTATACTTTAATTAATGTCAGGTCTTAGATGTGACTTGAGCTACCTTATGACAGTAGACAGTACTATCTGTTTTCTGTTAGCACAGAATATTGGGCGGCGCTTACCAAGCTCGACACCCCACATTTTACCAATGGCTTCGGGTGGAGTAACGCAACTTGGAGGGTACAAGCCTGATCCCAGTGCAAGGAAATGTAACCTAAAGACTAAACGTCATGGCAGGGTAGACCAGGCCCTAAACCTTGGTTGGCAACTGGTCTAGGATCGAAGCTCCGACAGGCAGACAGTTAGAGTATTCAGTTATCAGTTATCAGTTGGGGTATCTTCGTTGCACTCCGGACATGTCCATAGGTGCTCAGATCCTCCCCCCAGCATATGCATCAGCGTCCGGTGGCTAATAGTGCCAGTTCTGTGTTGGTTGACGAGGCGCTTTGTTTTCCCGATGTACCTCTCGCGTCTGGCTGTGCCGATTCTTACTCCCAGGTCTTTCATCCTGGAGAGCGATGTGGAATCACTGGCGTCAAAATCCTCTGTTCTCGCCATATCTTTAAGGGCGTTAATAACATCCGCACGATCCATGGGCTGGCCATCTACAGGGGGTGCAGAGCCAGCCAATTTATCAGCTCGTTCATTTCCCTCGACTCCCGCATGTCCCGGGACGAAGATGAAGGTGACTTTGCGGACAGCAGACTTCCGCAGCGACTCAGTCCACTGTCTACGTACAGATCCAGCTTCGACCTTCTGAATCATGCTCATTGAATCACTTAGTACACACACGTTGGTATAATGCTGTGATTCCAGCCATATGAAAGCCTGTGTAACTGCCATCACCTCCATCGTCATGCTGCTCGTGGTCATAGAGTGGGCACCACTGGATTCTTGAACGGTTCGGCCCGCTGAACGGGCTGTAAATGCCCACGCACTTCTCTGCTGCTTTACAACAGATCCATCTGTATAGATGAGCACTTCGGGGCTATCTGAGTGATCATAGATGAGCGCGTTAACCTCTGCATTGACAGCGGCAGGGTTCTGCTCTCTGCACCGTCTGTCGAGTGTGATAATGCAGGAGAAGGTACACTTAAAAGCTGGAGGCACCGGCACCCATTCCTTGCCGGGGTTGATACTGGTTAGACTGCAGACCTGTCCGACGACATCTTCCGCCCGACCCATCCATGATTTGCCCCTCTTTAGCCTGTCACCCTTTTCTCTGAATACAGCGTCATGCAGAGGGTGCTGCTCATCTGCACTTATTTTTAAGTATGCACGAGCTCTCCAGATCTTGATCCTGTGTTCCATTGTCGGGAAGTCAAGGAGGTATCTCATTGCTACACAGCTGGTGTCTCTCGTGCAGCCCAAAATGATGCGCATGGCTTCGTTTTGTACCTTTTCAAGTCTTCCAATCTGTGTAGGGCTGACAGTGAGGATGGCCAGGGCATACTCGATGCGTGAAAGCACAAGTCCTTGGAACAGAAGTAATAGCAGTCTTTGCTCGATATTGGCAGTCGCCATGACTCTCATTGCTGCCAAACCTTTTCGAGCCTTCGTTATGACATAATCGACATGATCTCTGAAGGACAGGCTACGATCAAGCCTCACGCCAAGATATGTCATTGACTGGGTTCTACTCAGAATGCTCCCATCCATTCTTACTGCCGGCAGGTCTGTTTTCACAATATGGTTGTTTAGTGAGAACCATGTAACCGTTGCCTTTGCAGGGTTGACAAGGGCGTCGGCATCAGCACACCATGAGGAAATTCGATCTAGTTCGCCCTGCATATGGTTGGCAACCTGCCTGTCTATCTCGACCCTGTCGATACACGAGGATGTCGTCAACGAATGATAGAGTCCTACCCCTCCCATCCAACTGTTGTTCAGTGATCGGCACCGTATACACGTTGAATAGTACTGGTGACAGTGGTGAACCCTGCGGCAATCCTGGACATATCGTTATCAGGCTCAGAAGACCAACTCCCGCATCTTAGCACCACCTTCCTTTGGAGTAGAACTGCAGCTATCCATCGTACAAGGTGAGGGTGCACTTTCAGTCTGAGGAGGGTTTGCATCAAGTGCTCGAAAGATACTCTGTTATATGCGTCCTCTAAGTCTATGGCGGCCGCACATGTCTCTTCTCTGACCTGAAATCCTTCGTAAACATCTTGAGCAAAGACCGCCGCATTCAGCCATGACTCTTTGTTGCGTCTGTATCCTCTAAGTGTGGGCGGGAAGCAGCCGAGCTGTTCCAAGTCCCAAGCAAGTCTGTGTGCTACAATTTTCTCCAGTAGCTTGCCAACAGTATTCTGCATCGTAATGATTCTGTAGCCGCTTATCTTGGAGTGGTCTTTGTTCGGTTTTGGCAGCGGCAGCAAGTAGCTGTGTAGCCATTCTTCTTTGACCTGACCCCTCTGGATACTGGTGTTGAATTCTCTGGCCAGTTCTTCCATGTCATCATCTGATATCACCATTAGGTCACCATATCGGATGCCGTCTGGGCCTGGGGCGGTGTTAGGTGATTTCTTGAGCATCGCACGCAATATGTCACCTGTGATTGTCCATTCTTCGTCTGTCCCGACCCCCTCGCACAACTGAGAGAGTGTTGTTGTGGTCCTCTGTCTGGCGGGCTCGTCTTTCTGGTCAGTCTGTTCTATGTAGCGTGCAAGAAGGGCCTTACCTTTATCCGCATCCGACTTTTTCCATGCGAGGTCTGTGCCTTGAAAGTCTGGAATACCCCTACGTTGTGCAGCACCGTTCATGCTCTTGTGGAGGCGCCAGAATGTCGTAAGAGATTGCTCAGAGCACACCTTCCTGCAGAACTCGTCCCATTTGTCGGCCTTGGCCTGTTTGGCGCAGGATTTGAATAAAGTCGTCGTCCTAACGACCTCAGTCTTCAGGTTCGCCAACTCAACCTGTGGCATGTTAGCTTTTCTGGCCTTTTGTCAGTCTTTGACAGCCTGCCTCTTTTCCAGCCACACCTTCTCGACCTCTCCATTCCACCATGGTGGCTGCAGCCATCTTTCTTGTCTCCTACGGGAGGAAGTTAGTTTCCTTCTTCTGATCTTGCTTATGGCGTCTTGACCAGTGGTGTCGTACGGGAAGGCATTGGTCTTGTTTCTTTGACTCATGGCCCCGTCTTTCTTGATCAGGATGACACAAGGGTAGTGGTCACTATCGTATCCCAGTGTGCCCCACCAGGCACCTTGGTGCGATGGTGGGCGACACCAGAGCCAAGTCAATGATGATGTCAGAGTCGCCTGGTCGAGTGGCCATTCTAGTGACCTTCCCATCATTCAGACAGATTAGGGCAGCAGATGCCAGGGCGTCCTCCAAATCTTCTCCCTGTCTATTGGTGATGCAATTCCCCCATTGACTGCCTCTGGCATTGAAGTCCCCGCAGTAGATGATATGCCTTTCATCCATATCGAACAAACTCTGCCATTGTCGCACGTCGACCTTCCCATTTCGCGCATAGACGTTAACGATTACAAGCTGCACTGGTGTCATTATTCTTAATGCCTGCACTTGCAGGGCATCGCTGTTCCAGGCGGACATATCGATCTCAGACACTAGTATGTTGTCGCGGACCAGAATGGCCTGTCCGAGGTGCCGCCTGTTAAGGAAAACCTGAAATCCCGCAACATTGACTGTTCCGTCGGTGAGCTGTGTTTCTTGCAAGACTACAATATCGTTTCCGTAGAGTAGTTTTTCAAGAATGGGTCGGCGTTGACTAAATGATGGACAGTTCCAGTACAGTACTCGAACATTTCCGATACCCAATCTGTCACATTTTAAGCGCCTTCTGCGCGCGCCCGCCCTCTTACCACGTTGTGTCCTAGCTGGTCGTCTGGCCGTCATGTTAGGCTTAACTATCGCCACCGGGCGCCGATGATACGCCGAAAGAAGGCCGGACGCGCGTGCACGAACTCCTGTTGCACGGTCCGAACTCCATTTCACCACGAAAAAACACTTAATCCATACACATTTCGGAAAAAACACGTTCCATTTTACGGTACGAAGAAATGTCCCGCCATCTTGCTCAAGGGAACTCACTCTGCAGTTAGAGTATTGCTTCACTGATCCGGTAGCTTTTGCATCTTGTCTTGTTCCAATAGTATTGGGGTTACCTTTCCTCTTGAGTAAACTAGGCAGGCTGAGAGAGGGATCATGCTGTATGGGCAACACATGGTCTCTTCTATTCAGCCCAGGCTTTGTGCTATGGAGAGGTATAACTCCATCCCTGTTCCACCGCCATGGGTTGTAGTTATATTGCCTTTTTTTAAAGCACAATGTAATAAATTATTGTCTGTAAAGATGGCAAGGTTCCGGTACTTTAATTAGCCTTTTCCAGGCACTCATTGTTAATTTACTTTGGCAGTCCAAGATATTGACTACAATCACCTCAGGAACTACATCTGTGTTGCTTCCAAGCCCTTCTGAATTTGTTTGTTCACATTTAAAGATTCACTACCATACAGCAGGCAGGTTCTGTATAACATTCCAGTACCCTTTTTCTGACATTGAATGAGAATGGCATGTTACAAAAGATATTGTTCATTTTGTTAAATTCAGATTTAGCTTAATCTATTCTGCTCCTAATCTCTGTCATGCATCGTGTGCCTGGTATTATTACTGTGACTAAATATTTGACAAGACAGAGATTATGGTTGTCATTAAGAAGAAAGAAATACCACAATGTAATATTTGGGTAAATGGAAATATTCTTAAACAAGTGAATTGGTACAACTATCTTGGAACAATCATAACATCTGATGGGAGGTGCCTTGTAGAGATAAGAACAAGAATCGCCATGGCGAAGGTAGCCTTTAGCAAGATGGAAAACACTCTGACCAACAAAAAGATGTCAACTGTAATGAGAAAAAGAATGTTGAAGTGCTACATTAGAACCTGCATTTTTGTATGAATGTGAAACGTGGACAATGAGCAGACAAGCTGAAAAATCTAATAGCAGTGAAAATGTGGTTTTTTAGGAAAATGCAAAGAATACCATGGAGAGAGACAGAAAAACCAATGACCAAGTCTTACAAGAAACAAATGAAAACGTAAACTGATTAGAGAAATTAGACGTAGACAGTCAAGATTTTCTGGGCACATTATGAGAAGAAATAAACTGAAGAACTTAGTGACAGCTGGCAAGATTAAGGGGAAAAGAACAAGCAAAAGGCAGAGAGATAATATGTAGATGGCTTGCCCACATAGCATAATGGAGACACAAGCACAGAGCTGATCCACAACTCTGGTGAACGCGTGAGATCGCGAAACACGACCACCCATGCAGAGGAACAACATTGAAGAACAACATTAAACATCCTATCTTTAACCAATTATATACATTACAAATTTTGCAACGAAGAACTCCCTAAAAATAAGAAATTTCTTATAATGCTCTTCATAAGCAAATTTATGGTGAAAGTTTCAGGAAGTGCAGCTATATGCCCTATCCCTGCACATTATGCACATTAAATCATTAAAGCAGAATCTCTGTAAACTCCAAACTGGCATGTATGTAACAAATTTATCAAGAGACATTTTAGGAATGAAGTTGAATTTTTAAAAGTTAGTTTCATATCCTCTACAGGATGTAGCAGTCAACTCCAGAATTTGTTTGGCTGTATGTGATTCCTGGGCAAGTTAAATATCTCATCTCTAAGTGCCTTATCCCTGCACATCAAATCATTAATGCTGTACCTTTATAAACGCCAATCTGGCGTGCACGTAACATACTGATCAGAGAAGTTTCAGAAATGAAGTTAAATATGTCATCCCTAAATGCCCTATATTGTTTGGTGTGTGTCAAATGTATAGGAGACATATGAGAAAGGAGAAGCCAAAGATACCCATTATTTTACAAGCATAAGAACTTTCATATTTCATTCTGTTGGATATATATGCCGGTCTCCGTGGCAAAGGGATTATGATCACGATTCATGATCTCGCATACCCACGTTCGAAACACAGCTGCGCGCGATATGAGAGCAGATCGTGTTGCATTGGTATTTTTATGAAAATGGTATGGGTATTGGTCATTCAGAAAGCAATTGAAAACTACTGAAAGTAAACTTGCCAAGAGATCACAACAGCACAAAATGCTGGTGTTGACTATAACGTCCTGTAAAGGATATGCAACTAACTAACTTTACATATATATATATATATATATATATATATATATATATATATATATATATATATATATATATATATATATAGAGCTGATTTATCAGAGCAGCTTTAGGAAAGTTGCTAAATGTTGTAACCTTAAATATTCTATTACTTTGTCCCCAAATGTCCCAAATTGTTTGGCGTATCTGCAATGATAAATAGTTATATCCCAGACAATTTTGAATATTTTTTTTTTTAAACAAGTCGTAAGACCATTAAAGGTTAGAACATTTATAATTATTCCTAAAACTGCTGTGATAAATTAGTTATAAACAGTTGGAGAGTGCTCGTTTATGGACTTCTTGTATTCAGATTTCCATGGACTCTGCTATTCTCTCTGTCCATCGTTTATGTGGTTGGCCTCTTCTTCTGGTTCTATTTGATCTGTACATCATTGCTTGTTGTGGTATACTGTTAGTTGGAATCTAGTTACATGGCTAAATCATTCAACTTGCTGTCTTCTGATAAAATCTAGCGCTGCCATAAACCCGATTTCTTCATTTCTGATTGTCTCTCTTCTTAATACATTGAGTATTCTTCTCAGGAATCTCACTTCTGTTGTTGTGATTTTTCTTTTCTCTTTTTCTGTCAGCAGATCGCACTGCGTTGGTTTTTTTACGAAATGGTATGGATGCTGGTGGTTCAGAAAGCAATGGCAAACTACTGAACGTAAACTTGTCAAGACATCAACTTGACTGCAAATGTCCTGTTGTTGTTTGTCCATCAAGAATGATGATGACCATTCATTTCATCCAGTGGGGTTGAAGGTGTGGAGCCGTGGGTTCTAAGATGACTGATAAGGCCTATTTTGGCTCGAAATGTTCTTTGACAATGTGGACAAAGAATGCTTGCCGTCTCTGGAGGAGGAATTCCTGCAGTGGTTTTTCTGTCCTGCCTTTTCTTCACAGCTCTTACAGTCCTGGTTGCCTCACATATGACTGCACCTTTGCGCAATGATGCACGCCACGAATTTCGGTCTCTGGCTGCAGCCTCCCAGGTGTCAGTGATGAATTCCAAAAGCATTCAGTGAAATTTTCAGAGTGTCTTTAAAACGTTTCCTCTGGCCACCTTGGGAGCGTTTACCACAACGCAGTTCGCTGTAAAAAATTTGTTTAGGGAGCCTGTGATCTGGCATGCGAGTCAAGTGACCAGCCCAGCGAATCTGATTCTTCATCAGTAGAGTGTGGAATACTGGGCATGGATGCTCTTTCTAGGACTTCAGTGTCTGGAATCTTGTCTTGCCATTTAATCTTCAGTAGCTTCCTTAGGCAGACTGTGTGGAAGTGGTTTAATTTCCTAGCGTGTCGCTGATAAACAGTCCAGGTTTCACAAGCATATAGCAGTGTGGATAATACAACTGCTTTGTAGACTTTTAGCTTTGTTTGCAGGCTTATTCCAGTTCTGTCCCATACATTCTTGTACAGTCTGCCAAAGGCTGCACTGGCCTTGGAGATTCTTGCATTCACTTCGTCATCGATTGTGGCAGCTTGTGACAGGGTGCTGCCAAGATAGGTAAATTTGTCCACAACACTTAGTCTATGATCATTCACTTTGATATTCGGCACAGTGTGATTATTCCCTGGAGCTGGCTGGTACATAACTACAGTCTTCTCCAAGTTGATATTGAGCCCAAAGTTGGCACAGGCATGTGAGAAAGCTGAAACATTATGTTGCATGTCCGCCTCTGAGTTGGCGTATAGAGCGCAATCATCAGCAAACAGGAGCTCTCTGACGGTGCCGCTGTTAATTTTGGTTTTAGCTTTCAGTCTTCTGAGTTTGAATAACTTTCCATCCATACAGTAGTTGATGTCTATTCCAATGTCGTCGTTCTCGAAAGGCATTCATCAACATGGCTGAAAACATGAGGCTGAACAGTGTTGGTGCCAGGACACATCCTTGCTTCACTCCATTGGTGACAGGAAAGGGTTCAGACAGCTCACCATTTTCCTGTACTCTTGCCTGCATGCCGTCATGAAATAGCCGCACTATTTGGACAAACTTTCGTGGACAGCCATATTTTGCCATAATCTTCCACAGTCCTTCTCTGCTGACTGTATCAAAAGCCTTGGTAAGGTCAATGAAAGTGGAGAACATTTCGCAGTTCTGTTCCTGACATTTCTCTTGCAGCTGCCTTGCAGCGAAAATCATGTCAACAGTTCCACGTTCTTTTCTGAAGCCACATTGACTCTCAGGAAGAAGACCTTGATCGAGATGGGCTGTGAGGCGATTGAGAAGAATTCTGGCGAGTATCTTCCCTGCAATTGAAAGCAAGGAGATGCCTCGGTGGTTGTCACAGGATTGGCGGTTTCCTTTACGTTTGTAAAGGTGGACTATTGACGCGTCCTTAAAATCTTGTGGCATGGTCTCGTTCATCCATATGTTTGTGAAGACTTGGTGAAGCTGCTCTGTTAGGACCGGCCCACCTGCCTTGTATAACTCTGCTGGGATGGAGTCAGGACCAGGTGCCTTGCCGCTGGAGAGTTGCTGGATGGCTTTGTTTATATCCACTATGGTTGGAAGGTCATCAAGAGTCTCATTGGTGGGAACTTGAGGAAGGCAATTGATGGTTTCATCATCGAAGAAGGAAGTTGCATTTAAGATTTTGCTGAAATGCTCTGCCCAGCGTTGGAGGATTTCTTTCTTATCGGTGACCAATGTTCCCCCGTCTGCACTGAGGAGGGGAACTATGCCTGGTGATGAAGGACCATAGACCGCTTTCAGTGAGTCGTAGAAGTTTTTCATATCGTGTCTGTCAGCAAAGCCCTGAATTTCATCAGCTTTGCTGCTCAGCCAGGAGTCCCGCATGTGCCGAAGTTTCTGCTGCACTACTCTCTGAATGTTCTTGAAAGCATCTTTTTTTGATGTTGACTTTGGGTCATTCAAATGTGCCTTGAGGAGAAGATGTTTCTCGGCCAGCAATTGGTTGATGTCTTCGGAATTTCATCAAACCAGTCTTTATGCTTTCGGGGGGCTGGACCCAGGATTTCCATAGCAGTGTTGTAAATCGTGTCCTTTAGGGCTCTCCATTCTGTTTCTGTATCCTGTTTAGCTTCAGCATTGGGCTTGAGGCGGTCTTCCAGCATATTTTCAAACGACTGCTGCATTTTCTTGCTGTTTAGGCGGGTGACATTTAGCTTTGTTTGCATTTTCGCCCCTTGAGGACGCCGTGGTGGCCTGATGTGGATGTTCATTTTCGAGACAATGAGACGATGGTCTGTCCAACATTCGGCACCACACATGGATTTTGTCACTCGAACGTCTTGTCTGTCACTCCTCCTGACGATGACATAGTCAATGAGGTGCCAGTGTTTCGAGCGAGGGTGCATCCACGATGTCCTATTTCTCATGGGGAGACGGAAAATTGTGTTCGTAATCAGGAGATCATGTTCGGCACATGTCTGAAGGAGGCGGAGTCCATTGCTGTTACAATTTCCGACTCCATGCTTTCCAATAATGCCACTCCAAGAGGTGGTGTCCGTGCCTACTCTGGCATTGAAATCCCCAAGGAGTATAAGTTTGTCTCCTTTGGGAACAGATGTTAATACATTGTGCAGGTCCTCATAGAACTTATTCTTGACATCATCTTCATTGGTCATAGTTGGTGCGTAGACACTCACAATGGTTGCGTGCTTCCTTCCATTCAGCAGAGGCAACTTCATGGTCATGAGCCTGTCGTTTACAGCCTTTGGAAATCCAGCTAATTTGCCGACCAGGGCCGACTTAATGGCAAATCCCACACCGGATTGGCGTCTTTCCTCGCTTTTCCTTCCACTCCAGAAAAATGTGTAGCCGGCACCAATTTCGCAGATTTGGCCTTCTTCTGCAAGTCGTGTCTCGCTCAAGGCTGCAATGTCGATGTTGTACCTGCCGAGCTCTCTCCCAATCAGTGCTGTTCGTCTCTCTGGACCCGACGCGCCGTCTCTGTCAAGTAGGGTGCGTACATTCCAAGTTCCAATTGTTAAGGGAATATGGTTTACTCTTTTAGCTTTGCTTGTTTTATCTTTCTTTGTATGTCGACCGCAGTTTAGGGTACCCACCACCGCGGCTAGCTGGTTAGGTAGTGATGAAGCAGACAATGTTTAGGGCACCTTTTCTAGCCCCTTCCTCATGCTATGGAGGTGAGCAGTGTGTTCCTATAGAGGGCTGCTCAGTCGCTCAGGGGGCTGCCGAATCCACTGCTGCTCCGGTCAGTAGAAGACGACCATATGGCCTGAGCCGCCTATGTGCAGGTCTGCGACTACGGCTGCCAGCGTACCCACGCCTGCCGCTTAGCCGCTCGCCCATCGCCACAGGGCTTGAAGGTGATATGTGACGTTGGATGAAGAATGACTTGCGCGATGACTTGGATTAAAGTGAGGAAGAGTTGCGCAATTCGTCGACCTCACTCTCTCGCCTGAGTCCATCTGAGTCCAGTGGCAAGACAAGTCGAGACGATTGGAGACGAATACAGGTGCAGTGGATGACCAGGGCGCTCTACGTGCCTTGCCGTGCTCATTACGTTCCACAACGCTTTGCAGGTAAACGCCGTCTTGCCCGTTGAATCAGGAATGATTTCTTCCGCGCAGTCTGCCGAATCTGTCTTCACATGCTGGGTAGGCATACCCTAGTTTACCTCTTGGTTTGACACCAAATCGGATACCCATGCCTGGTTTAGCCAGCCTCTCACAGCTGTTGCCCGGGGGGTGGCCGCTGTCGCATGCTGACAGCTACTAGGAGCCACAGGCACGAGCTGGGTGTCAGACTTGGACCAGTTGGGGATGGGTCCTGAAAGGACATGAGAGCCATCCTTACCAAAGGTGCTACCAATGCCTGACACCCCGTACCCCCCTGTAAAGGATATATAACTAACTTTTTAAAAAAACTTTTTCTGTCATTGTCCTGGTTTGGCATTGGTAGCATAGAGTTGGTAGGAAGATTGTTTGTAGAGTGGTTTCTTATTGTTAAGTATACAACAAATGTACCACAGATATTTGCCAAATGTCCAAAACCTAAACATATAATATTGTTAAGTATATAACAAATGTACCACAGATATTTTTTCCCAAAAGCTGAATGTCCCAAAAATTTTAAAATATAATATTTTTTAAGTATAAACTAATTTACCACGATATTTTTCTGAAGCTGGGTGTCCTAAATCTATACAAAATAATATTCTTAAAAAATATTTAACTAAATTCC
>JACEFZ010014752.1:0-14288 GCA_014155875.1 Cepaea nemoralis | reverse complement strand
CCCCGACCCCCTTTTGGGGGGGCCCCACCCAACTTAAAAAGGGGAAAGGGGGTGGGGTTTTTGGTTTTTCCCCCCTTTTGTTTTTTTTTGGCCCCCGGGGGGTTTTTTTCCCGTCTTTTTCTGGTCAGTCTGTTCTATGTAGCGTGCAAGAAGGGCCTTACCTTTATCCGCATCCGACTTTTTCCATGCGAGGTCTGTGCCTTGAAAGTCTGGAATACCCCTACGTTGTGCAGCACCGTTCATGCTCTTGTGGAGGCGCCAGAATGTCGTAAGAGATCGCTCGGAGCACACCTTCCTGCAGAACACGTCCCATTTCTCGGCCTTGGCCTGTTTGGCGCAGGATTTGAATAAAGTCGTCGTCCTCTCGACCTCAGTCTTCAGGTTCGCCAACTCAAACTGTGGTATGTTAGCCTTTATGGCCTTTTGCCAGTCTTTGACAGCCTGCCTCTTTCCCAGCCATGCCTTCTCGACCTCTCCATTCCACCATGGTGGCTGCAACCATCTTTCTTGTCTCCTGCGGGAGGAAGTTAGTTTCCTTCTTCTGATCTTGCTTATGGCGTCTTGACCAGTGTTGTCGTACGGTGTCACCGTCCTGGATACCTAGGGGAATGAAACCCGGGCTCATACAGGCAACAAACTCCGTTCAGATACAATCGAACATCATTTATTTATATTATGTTACATTAAGCTGGCGAAGAAAGGTTTTCGCAGCCAGCAACCCTCGAATTGCATATCACAGGAGTTTACAATAAACCAATAATACATGATCAATACAACAACTCTATCAGCTATCTAACGTATGCATAAGACCCCTAAATACACTTGGGGTTTAAGCTATCAAGTCCCCCTTAAGGTAAACCCTGTTGCTTCTTCGATGTCCAGTCCGTGTCTGCCCTTCAACGTGTCTCGATCGGACACGGGCTGTAACTCTCCTTGAGCTTCTCGTGGAACAGGTCCTGGCACGCGGTCAGCGTGTCCACGGAGCTGTAGGCGAACTGACCTATGCTTCTCGAAGGCTCTGGATTGTTCGAGCATTCGAATGTGTCTCCCTTGTATTGGGGTTATGCCCCTTCTCTAATTCCCTTCTATCTTTATGTTTCTACCGACTCCATGTGAGACTCTGACAGGGGTCCCCCTCCCCCCGCTTCTATGGGTTAGTATATGGTAATTAGTTTGCACTAATTCTGTCATAGGATCACATGAAGTTGGTATTTGGTAGTTTCGTGGATGGGAACCTGGCCATATATATATTTGCACTATTAACTCATGTATTTCCCCGTACAACAATCCAGGGTGATTGCTGGAGAGTCCCTATCTCTTCCATATCCTTAAACATGCTTATCCGACCGAAGTTCCCTGACGCTTTTAGTTGTATTTGTAACCGCTCCCTTCTCAAGTATCCATTTGATACCCAGATATTAAACTCTGTGTTAGAGAGGTTTAACAAGACAAATTGTCTTGGCTTATTTAAGAACACTTGCAATTCTTGTCCTGAATGTGTATTTTGATACACTTTTACTTCCGTATGTTTTATAGTGCTTAATATATATATATGCACTATTGTTTTCTCCCAAGTAACTACTTATGTTCCTGTTTGCCTGTTAGTGTGTTTACTGCTTTGTTACTTGCTCTAATAAAATGTGTGTGATTTATTTGTTAGTGTTTAGTTTTATGAGTGTGTTCTATCTAATGTCTGAAGTGTGTGCTACCTGTGGGTATGTGGTGTGTAGTACATCTCCAAGTGTCACGAGCTGGAATATCCCTTGTCATGAATCTGTGTAACGCATGTACAGGGTATTCAAACAGTGATTCTTAGAGTGAACCTATTTTATCTAACACTAAACATGTATACACAATTTTAGACAAGTGTTACATTTTACACTCAAAACGCAGACAAATTAAAATAAATACTTTTTGCGTACAATTTGTCCGCTCAGTATATCGCTCTCTCATTTAATTCATTCACTCTCTGATTCGCACACCTTTCATTCAATATAATAATTTGTTAAAATATTCAAATTAAGGTGAGGTAAATGTTTGTCGCCCTTAGAAAAAGAAACTGGCGATATGCTATATTCAAAGCATCAAGTACTATTTGTTTTGGTGATAAGAAAATGGTTTATAAATTAAATTGCAACAATTGTATTGGGAGAAAGTTTTAACTATGAATGAGAATGTTTGTGACATACTATAATAGAAAATGTATAATTTACATGTTCACATATTTAATGTATATAATAAAGCACAAATGTAATACATATTTAACTAATAACATTAAATTAATTAACTCCAACGACGATCCGTGTGTTGTCGTTCTTTCGTCCGTGTGTTGTTCCAATACTGTTACAGTTCGTAGGTAACATTTTGGTGTCACATTGTTGTGTTGTCTCTCATATGTCGGAATCGGTTAAGTATATCGCTGTTTGTGTGTGCGATGTTCTGTTACGTTAGTTTGCGAGTCAATTGAAATCACGCGTATGCACAGTTATTAATATTCGCATGGTAACTTTCAGTTCTGTGATTGATGAAATAATTTCACAAATGTTAATCTCCACAGTTCGGAATGTTTGTGATGTACTGCTAATTGCCAATGTGGCCCAATATAGTTAGCGGTTCTCACAGTTTTATGTCTGTGATAGATATAAGTAGAGTATTAAATCAGCTGTTGACACTTATAAGTTAAAGTTCTACAGTAAGTGTAGAGGTACACTGTTCTATGCAACAGACTAAAATCTCACAGCTTATTATATGGCGACTAATTAATGTGCATAGTGTTAGTCTGCTGGTGCATTAGTTTGCCGTGATAATATGTCAGCAATAATATTATCCGTACCCTTGATGTGGCGGA
Source organism: Cepaea nemoralis (assembly GCA_014155875.1). Classification (NCBI taxonomy): domain Eukaryota; kingdom Metazoa; phylum Mollusca; class Gastropoda; order Stylommatophora; family Helicidae; genus Cepaea; species Cepaea nemoralis. The sequence goes on along the minus strand of JACEFZ010014752.1, from coordinate 11,440 downwards.
TTTCAAAGTCGAAATCCTGAAGTAGAAGACACCATCTTGTTAATCGATGATTCTTTGGAACGCCTTGTTTAAGTACCAGCAGCGGCGAATTATCGGTCAAAACAACAAAATGGGAACCTAAGAGGAACTTAGATAAACGACGCATACAAAAAAGTAGACTTAATGCCTCCAACTCAACTGTGGAATACCGGATTTCTGCCTTTTTAAGCTTGCGGCTGACATAGAGTATTGGATGTCTCACGCCTTGATATTCCTGCATCAGGCATCCTCCAATTGCGATAGCACTCGAATCTGTGGTCAGAATAAAAGGTATATCTATGTTTGGTAATCTTAATACGGGTGGGTTAGAAAAAATTGATTTCAATTTGCACATTACATCCTCTAAACGGATACTCTTACAAAATTTTTCTGGTTGATCTTTTGTCAACAGATTAGACAAAACTGATGTGAGTTCTGCCCAGTTTGGTATAAACTTGGCATAATAGTTTATGAGACCTAAAAGGCTTCTGACCTGTTTCTTTGTAGTTGGAACTTGCAGGTTCAGAATTTTTGATACGATTCTATCATCTGTCAATAGTTTGCCTTCGGAAATCCTATGACCTAAGAAGTCTATCTGTTTATAGCCTATTTCAACCTTGGAAGGTTTGATAGTAAGTCCAAAAAGAAGGATTTGATTAAAGACTTGTTGGAGTGTAAGTAAGTGAGAAGTCATGTCTGAAGAATGGACACATATATCATCAATATATGATTGCACGTCCTTGATGCCGTGCAATAACAGTCTAGTTAACCTGACAAATGTAGCGGGGGCGTTCTTTAACCCAAAAGGAAGATATCTCCATTCATATAGTCCAAGCGGTGTAGAGAATGCGGTTATATGCCTTGAAGAGGGAGATAGTGGTATTTGCCAGTAACCTTTTACTAAATCAAGTTTAGAAAAAATGGATGATTGAGACATATTCAAAATGAGGTCTTCACAGCTGTACATTGGCTCAGCATCTGTCGTTGTTATAGTATTTAATTTTCTGTAATCTATGCATAAACGAATAGTTTGGTCCTTCTTTTTCACCAGGACAATTGGCGAAGAGTACTGGGACACAGATTTCTGTATTATTTTATTTTTTTCTAAGTCTAAAATTTCTTTATCCAAATTTGCCCTATAATGTAATGGAATTGAATATGGTCTACATTTGATCGGTGTTAGATCTGTCAAAATAATAGAATGTGTTATTTTGTCAGTCTGTCCAGGTTTGTTTGAGAAGATAGTTTTATAGTCGTTAAGAAGAGACAAAATGTCTTGTCGCTGCTGTTGTGTCAAAGTGTCAGAGATTTGTATGTCCTTCATCGTACTGTCGTCGTTCATGATTGGTACTGGAATTTCCGTATTGTCTACGTCCGTCTGATTTATTACTGACGCTACTGTTTGTAAATTGTCTTCAATGTCATCGTAGTCATCGTCCAGACTAATCGTTGCTAATGTGTCGTTAACTTCGTCGTATTTGTCGTTATCACCATTGTCGGTACTGTGAATATGTTTTCGTCGTCTTCGTTGTCACAAGAATGAGTCAGTTAATGATGCTTCGTCTAGATTTTCATTTGTAGTAGTGTCGTTCAATTGTCTAGTTGTCGTTTCGTTGTGGTTGTCGTTCTTGTCAGTCTGGTTATTGTCCCCTGTTTTCTCCGTCTGATTGCTTCTGTCACTGTCATTCCTAGAATAGTAAGGTTTTAACATATTTACATGGAATATTTTCAACTTGCCATTCAAAGAGATTTCGTAGTCAACTTCCGAAATCCTTCTCATAACTTTAAATGGTCCTTGCCACGAGGTTGAAAGTAAATTTCTCTTGTCAGGTAATAATAACAACACCTCTTGATTGGGATGTAATACAATGGTTCTTGCACCCTTGTTGGCGTATTGCCTGTACATAAAACCTTTCTCCTGCAAAGATGATCTGGCTAGTATACAGGATCTAATGATTTTGTCTCTGGTGTCAGTGACCAAATCATAGGTGGAAACTGGTAATTGGGTGTTTACGGGTTGCGATATCATATCTCTGTACATAGAGAGAGGTCCTCTTGGATTTGCTCCATATATTAATTCAAAAGGAGAGAACCCAGTGCTCGACTGCGGCACTTCTCTATAGGCGAACAGCACCGTTGGGAGAAGTATATCCCAATCGGCTGGATTTTCAGATGTCACTTTGGCTAACATATGTTTTAGGTCCCCGTTCAATTTTTCGCAAATTCCGTTCGCGGACGGTCGATAGGGGCTTGTAAAACATTGTTTTATGCCGAGTAACTTAGTTACCGATTGAGTGGCATTAGATATGAACTGCGTTCCTCTATCCGATATTATCTTCTCCGGAAAGCCAAAACGGGAGAATATTTGTAAAAATACGTCCGTCACATCTTTAGAGGAGATTGATTTTAACGGAATCATTTCTGCCCACCTTGAACACAGATCCACGAGTGTAAAAATGTACCTATTTCCTTTGTTTGAAATGTGGTTTAAAGGACCCACTAAATCAACCGCAACTATTTGAAATGGTCTTGAGGCCGTTGTGGTTGATTGGATTTCTGCAGTAGGGTTTTTTCCCTTCTTAATTAATTTCTGACAGATATCACAAGATTTGCAATAGTTTTTTTATGTGCTGGCAAAATTTAGGCCAATAAAATTGGCTCAGGACTCTGGCCCTGGTTTTTTCATAACCCATATGACCTCCGAAAGGTGAGTCATGGGCTATATGAAGCACTTTGTCACGATGTGACTGAGGTAGAACCACTTGTTGTATCGTGGTTTGATCTCTGGTATATAACCTCGTTAGAATATTGTTATTTAGTCTGAATGTCCAAGAAGCGTTTTTCGTCAATTTTGGCTTCAATCCTACTAGTCGAAAGTATTGCGAAAGGGTTGGATCTGCTTTTTGTTCTTGTATAAACTCGGTGGTCGTAATATTGGGTGAAATGATTTGTAGCGACTCCTGAAGTTGGTCGTTGTGGGTTTTGTGTGTTATTTGTCTTGTTACTATATTAGCGTATTGTGTCTGTTGTTGCACATTTACAGGCTCAATATTTTGTGGTTCGGTGACGTCTTCAGTTCGAGGTGTTAATTTGCTGGTGTCATTGAACGATTCTACCGCCCCTGTGTTCTGCACCTCTGTGAATTCGTTACGAATTCCGTCATCGGTTGTCTCCCTTGTGCTTTTGGCAGTTTGAGACATGCAAGTGTGTATTTTAATTCTGGAACCACTGTTTGCTTTTTGGATACAGTTTTTCTGTTCCCATTCTCTGATTTCTTCTTCAGAGCAGGATCTTATGTTAGGAAGATTCCCAAGGATAATTTCCGCGACAGGATTTTCCAGTACTGCGCATAGCACTTGTCCTGATATAAAAGGTGTCCGAATTTCGGCAAGTGCTAGGGGTATCTTTCGATGGTGCCTGCGAACGTGCGACATGTTACGTATTTGTGTGTGTAGTCTTTGTCATTAACTAATGTTCTTTTAATTCCCCAAATAGCCTGTCACCGTCCTGGATACCTAGGGGAATGAAACCCGGGCTCATACAGGCAACAAACTCCGTTCAGATACAATCGAACATCATTTATTTATATTATGTTACATTAAGCTGGCGAAGAAAGGTTTTCGCAGCCAGCAACCCTCGAATTGCATATCACATGAGTTTACAATAAACCAATAATACATGATCAATACAACAACTCTATCAGCTATCTAACGTATGCATAAGACCCCTAAATACACTCGGGGTTTAAGCTATCAAGTCCCCCTTAAGGTAAACCCTGTTGCTTCTTCGATGTCCAGTCCGTGTCTGCCCTCCAACGTGTCTCGATCGGACACGGGCTGTAACTCTCCTTGAGCTTCTCGTGGAACAGGTCCTGGCACGCGGTCAGCGTGTCCACGGAGCTGTAGGCGAACTGACCTATGCTTCTCGAAGGCTCTGGATTGTTCGAGCATTCGAATGTGTCTCCCTTGTATTGGGGTTATGCCCCTTCTCTAATTCCCTTCTATCTTTATGTTTCTACCGACTCCATGTGAGACTCTGACATACGGGAAGGCATTTGTCTTGTTTCTTTGACTCATGGCCCCGTCTTTCTTGATCAGGATGACACAAGGGTAGTGGTCACTATCGTGGTATCCCAGTGTGCCCCACCGGCACCTTGGTGCGGTGGTGGGGGACACCAGAGCCAAGTCAATGATGCTGTCAGAGTCACCTGGTCGAGTGGCTATTCTAGTGACCTTCCCATCATTCAGACAAATTAGGGCAGCAGATGCCAGGGCGTCCTCCAGATTTTCTCCTTGTCTATTGGTGATGCAATTCCCCCATTGACTGCCTCTGGCATTGAAGTCCCCACAGTAGATGATATGCCTTTCATCCATATCGAACAAACTCTGCCATTGTCGCACGTCGACCTTCCTATTTCGCGCATAAACGTTCACGATTTCAAGCTGCACTGGTGTCATTATTCTTAATGCCTGCACTTGCAGGGCATCACTGTTCCAGGAAGACATATCGATCACAGACACTAGTATGTTGTCGCGGACCAGAATGGCCTGTCCGAGGTGCCGCCTGTTAAAGAATCCCTGAAATCCCGCGACATTTCGTCGCGACATATAAATGTTACGGACGGGTTGTAAGAAAATCTTGGATAAAAAAAAAAGAACAAATGTATCCATACTTCAAGAGCTGTATATTGAAGAAAGTTGGCTATTAAATTCGATAAAACAAAGAAAACTGAAACATTGTTGTCACGTATAGCGTCATGAAAGTTTGCAGAGAACAATAATGGAGGGGTATATGCCTAGGAAGAGCGACACGGGAAGGTGAAAGAGTAGATGGGTGCAGGATGTGGCTGATGATCTCCAGATGGGTGCATCTGACCCCGGTCATCTTGTTTATGACCGACAAGTTTTCCGGAAGGTTGTTATGGGAGCGAAGTTCTGTAAAGGACATGCAAATGAATGAATGAATGAGAAGCATTTTTGATCAATAGACAAAATCAACACCTGCGAGATGAGATGCCTGAGGAGAGCTGCCAACTTAACAATCCGAGACCGAGTAAGAAATGATGTTATTGCCACATAGTGGTCACGCCCACACGCACCACCTAATGTAAATTAGGAGATTCCCAGTCTAACAATAGAATGACTTGACGACTAGAAACTTAGGACGACGTAATCATCGTCAGGGACAGCAGAAGGTGACTTCGAGAAAGGAGATCAAGCCGGCTGTGTGTATTTTTCCCTGAAAGCTCCGTGAGCAAAAGGTTTGATCATTTAGGGCAAGGCATTGTGACTGAGGAAGTGATATCGCATGTTTATATATAGCATTCTTGTCATACTCAGGACCGCGACATATATCAAGTATAGACAACGAGTTAACGAGTTATGTTTGGACATTGGTTGCAATATGCTTTAGGAGATTGGGTAATTATAGAATTAGATGAACAGCCAAGTTTGTATTAACATATATAACGTCCCGTACCCGTGTCAGGGTCCCGTTATATGATACAGCAGTGTTGTGTTCATTTTGTCTAAAAGAGAGCAGATCCGAAATAAAAGGATTTATCTCAAAATTATACCAGTCTTCAAGGTGAGCGACTTTTGTTATATAAATTCATTCAAGTTTGAGTATTAATGCTTCGGCGGTTGAATGCACGTCGAGACAGTTATCAGACAGACTAGGATCAACACCTTGTGCCACATTTATTGAAAGACAGAGGATCACGTGGTTTGGCCATGTCTTTTTTTTTTTTTTTTTTCAACGAATGAACTTTATTTTCAAATGGTTAAGAATTGGGCACGCAGGCCCGTCTAACATTCTGCCTTTCAATCACTCTCTTTCATATATTATTTCATTCACACATCATTCAAGGCTAACAGAGAACAGCAACAATATAAAAGATTTACATTATAAAGGTATGGGCAACATGCGAACATCAATACTACACGACTGAGTAATATTAGATAATGGTGTGACACTTGTTATTAGCCATGTGGAGTGTGCCCATGAAGCAAAAGACAATTTTCAAAGAGGGGTGGGGGGGGGGGGGGGGGGGAGCGAAAGGTGGGAAGCGAAAATGACGTAGTTCTTAGTTCGCGAGAAGACCAAATGAAAGACGAAACCATGTCGTTAGAATGCAATACCAACAACTACCATCACTGGCCTTACATCAAAGATCATCTGCATCTGTGACGAGACGAAGAGGACGTCCGAGAAGATAATTGATTGACGAAATCAAAGACATTGTACAGTCACAGGGAATGACACTATCCAGTGCCGCCCACAGGGCGCTGGAGCGCAAATTATACCTGCCCATGTCGCTTGACGGCAGAAGTGGAAGATGTTTATGATGATGATGATGATGATGCTGATGATGATGATGATGATGATGATGATGATGATGATGATGATGATGATGATGATGATGATGATGATGATGATGATGATCAATAGACGTGGTTTATGATATTATTTTCATGTTTTGGTTGTTGTGCAATTTAAATATCTGGAATTCCCTTTGGCGGATACCCCTTCTACCTCTTTTGCTAGGGCATGTAAATATTAAGACGTCGACGTGGTCGAAATGATAAAAATGCTTGCTCGTTTTGAAATTTCCGGTGTTCTGATGGCAAGTTAGTCTGTTTAACCCCTTCACCGGCCTTGCGTTAGATTTAAACCTGTACTTCTCGTTCTGAAAGCAAAAGCAAACTACTGAACATAAACTGTATATGAAATCAACATGGGGTTGATCAGAACTTCCTGCATGGAACGTCCAAATATTGCCTATTATGTCCCGAAACCTCATCCTGACATTGTTATTAGTTTATGTGTGTTTTGTAGTCTCTGCTTTTAACCACTTCTGTTCTCATTTCGTCTACTAACTTTTGGAGGACTTAGTATTTATCTGAGATAAACAGTTCCGTAGCTTCTTGTTTCCTTAGCTTCTGAATATAAACAGCACCGTAACTTCATTATTTCTGGGATATCCTACAGTGTGTTGATTTCCTTGGTTCTCAGATGCAATGTATCTCTTGACTTTCAGCTTAAATTTGTTTATGAGCAGATGGTCGTATTCATCTACATCTACACGTATAAAACCGTCTACACCATGTAGATATTAACTACATATCTCGTTATTACATATATGGTCTGTTTAGGTTTTATATTCTTTCGTATGGTGATACATGTGATGATTGATTTATTCTTTAATGAGGATAAACACATCCGCCTATGATATATTCATTCACTTCGCAAATAATTGGTGAATAATTGTCAATTTTTGTTGATTATTCATAGTTCGGGTTTTTTTTCCCCATTTCCACTTCAAAACCCGTGTTATGCAATCTTATCTTGGCAGTTAGATCACCCACTAAAGTTCTAATAATACCATTTCTTTTATTACATATAGTACTTTAAAATTTCATGTTATACCCTTTCTTCACTGATTACTACCTTATCATTTATTTGTGAGTAGCACTGGATCATGTTAATGTTTTGTTTTGTTTTTGTGATTTTAAGTGTTTTTGATATTATTCTAGAACATACATACTGCTTGTCACTTTACTATTGCTTTACCTCTCTCAATAGATACCATCATGTCCTTCCTTCGGTGTGTGTGTGCGTGTGTGTGTGTGTGTGTGTGTGAGTGTGTGTGCGTCTGTGTGTGTGTGTGTGTCTATGTGTGTGTGTGTGTGTGTTGGGGGAGGGGGGTGCATTTTCCCCTGTATGACCTGAGAACAGCACTGTTTTAACTGAGCTTAGAAGATGCTTAGCTGCTTCCTTTCACTTTGTTATGCAACATGCCGAAATGATAACTCTGTAATAATGCATATTGTTTACTACTTGTGCTGTCTGTCCCAACTCAAACATAACTTCAGAATTCTGAATGTCAGTTCTGCAGTTTGTTCTGAATGAAAGAAAATTGATTGATCAGCTGTCCAGAATTGAGTCTTAAATATTCTGGAAAAGCTTCCTTTCCTTGTTGGTTCTATTTTATATCTTTAATGACCTTTTTAATAATTACATTTTTTCGGCTATATATTTCTACAAGGTGGGGGAGCCAGCCGCAAGCTCAACCCTTCTTAGTCGCATCTTACGTCATGCATGACAGCTTAAAGTGTTACTATTCTTTGCTTCTTGTATAGGGACTCCGTTAACACGTGGACAAGCAGGAAATGTCCATGGCATTAAAGGCGACATGTGCGCTAATGACGGCATCAATCCTGCAGTGCCGACTGGTGTTAACAAACACGTGTCTATCACCACGTGCCGAAAAAGCCTGAGGGCATGTACAAAAAGATTTCTATATTTTAGTTACTTGCAGCTCTTCAATCAACATCATTACGTGAATAGGTCATGCTTTTCAGAAATGTCTGAAAACTTGTCTGGGAAGTAAAGGTTGCGTATAAGAGGTCACTATACATCGTTATTCCTGAGCCTTGAATCTGTGAGGTTCTAACACTTAGCAGCCCACATACAGCAACTACCATGGTATTACCTGAAGTAACATGTTTATTATTTTAATACGAGTATAAATATAATGTGCTTACGTATCTGTGTTTTGGTTTCCCTGCTGTCAATTTTCCAGGATGGCTAATACTTAAGACTGTCTACCAGGTGTGTATTTGCCTTCTCTAATTAAAAGAACAGATTCGACACTTCAAGATAAGAAGGTAGATTAATTATCACCAGTACATTACTCCGTACATTTTGACTATTAACGCGCTATGTACAGTGATATACATCCAATCATAGCCAATGGCAGTGATACACACATTCATCTACATATCCAGCCAACCAATGATTAGCTCGCTGGTGGTATAGCCAGCAATATACTACGAAGCTTTCCATTAGCTATGCAGATACACATCTATCTCGAGGGCTATAGATGTATGCAGAGTATCAATGTATGTAATTATTACATTTGTTCAGCGCAACAGGACACACCGGCCAAAGTGATGTCTTCTCAAATAGCACATAGACTATATATAATATCACTCCATTATTTCATCGTTCTAGTAGTTACTTAAACTTATACATGTTAATACTGTCTGCATCATTATGTCCGAAACTGGACCGGATCCAGATGTAAAGGATGTGAATTGTCTAGGGCTATAATGAGATAATGCTATATGGACGGGGCGAATAATGCCTGGGCTTGCATAAGTGAAGTATGTGATCTCCCTGGCACACGACAAGGCCTGCATTCAGACAGACAGCCACTGCATGATCTCAGGGGAAGCTGAATAAAGAGACGAAGGTCTCGGATTGTAGAAGCAGAAAAGAACGTCGGTCAGATAGCGACAATTAATTAAGTACACAACGACAAGAATGCATTAAAATCGGCACAAAAACTGGTGCAAGCCTAAAGCCAGCCTGCTGTGGCACTTTACTTTACTTTATTTTATTTTACGTAATTTTACTTTCCTCAAACGCTTGGACCCAGAGCAGTTAAGAGTCTGGTGTTGTCTCACTCTTTTATATTTCCTATGTATTCACAAATTGTACCCCTGCAAATGGAGAGAGCTGTCTAGATCAGTGGTTCTCAACGTTTTTTGGCTTATGCACCCTTTCAACATTTGTTCAGAATGTCATATCCCCCCCCCACCCCCCCCCCCCCCCCCCCCCCCCCGGATATTTCCCGCAATTGAAATTTCACATCAGAACATACGATCTTCATAATTTTAGTGTGGGACCTTAAATGTCGAAAATTACACGGTATACGTAATAAAGAAGATATATGTTAAAACACATACGAGAAGAAGACTAGACGTCCACATAAAACGTGATTTAGGGGTCTACTTACGTTATAAAACGAATTTCAGAAGAGCGAGAGAGGGAAATTCCCTACCGGTTGGAAACCACTGGTCTAGATAATATCTTGTCCACATGTGTGTGTGCGTGTGTGTGTATGTGTGTATTTGTCTGTGTCTGTGTCTATGTCTGTGTCTGCGTGTCTGTGTCTGTGCCTGTGTATGTGATAGAGTGTGTGTGTGTGTGTGTGCGTGCAAGCGTGCGTGCGTGTGTGTGTGTGTCTCTGTGTGTGTGTGTGTGCGAGCGTGCGTGCCTGCGTGCGTGCCTGCGTGTGTGTGTGTGTGTGTGTGTGTGTATTTGTGTGTGTGTGTGGGGACATTCATCATTCGCACACACAAAACAAAAACAGCTGCATTCATTTGTGGAACGGATTTGCAAATCGTGCACTTAGTAGGTTGTTAAAAATCCAGAACCATTATAACAGTTACATTCTATCAGCAATTTAGCCTGAGGCAAGGGACGTAACCAGGCTGTGACGATACACCAACAACAACATCTTAACATAGAATTAAACTGGGGCATATACAGCATTATGTCACGTCATACTACCGATGACGCCACGCGTGATGTGACAGAAGGTGAGAGGGAAAGAGAGGAAACTGAGTACAAAAGGAGAACAGAAGCAAACTGTCGATATATCATTCCTTGTTGCTTGCTTCTCTAGAGCCAGGGGGAAGGAGGAGAGCAAAGAAGACAAGAGTGTCGTGATGAGTGAAAAGCTTACGCCACCTCCTAGTGCACTAGACACACATGAAAAACAAGTACTATGATCTGTAGACAGGGAGCAGTGGTTTTGAAAGTGTTACTCACAACCTTGATGGTAAGCAGAGAGTGGTCTGACGGACTAATAGCGCAAACGATACAAAGTAACATTCAGCAAGTAGAAGAGCACATCAGATATACTTTTTTCAAAGTACAAATAAAGCGTCACTAGCACAATAAAAGTCACACAGTAAAATTTAACATTAAGTAAAAGATACACCTAGTTAGGTAATACTCAGTTAAAGAGTTGCACCTAGCGAATTTCTTCACCTTGCTAATATGCACCAACAATATCATAAGAGATTGTAAAAAAAAAAAAAAAAATAAGTGCATCTAACTAGGCAAATAGCAAAATAGTAAGGTATAGTAAGAGATACACCGGAATTGTGCTCAATGGTGAATAAATGACGACAGAAGAAAAGGCGATGCATTAACAATTACCCAGAAAAGCCCTAAATCCTCCAATAGTTGAATTCCTTTGTAAAAGAAACACAATTCCTGCCTGGCATTAATACCCACACGACTGGCACATTTCCGTCTGGAGAGATGATAGTTTGTAAAATGGTGTTATGCCTATCCATACCACAAAGCATTGGCTGAATGTACAGACCATGTGTTGCCCAAAACAAGCTTGATCTTTAGCTCGACCTGCCTAGTTTACTACAGAGAAAAGGTAACATCAAATCATCTGGAACAAGACAAGCTGCATAAGCTGCCGGATCGGCAAAGCAATACTGTCTTGTCCGCCTCTCAGAGCTTTCATCCTAGACCATTTGACGACCAAGGATTAGGGGGGTTTTTCTTTTTTTTTTTTGGGGGGGGCCCTGGCGTTTTTAAAAATTTGTCTTTT